>JASAMZ010004713.1:0-93000 GCA_030248115.1 Linhomoeus sp. GSCO2_2 | reverse complement strand
TCCTCAAACTGTCCACGTTCTGATCCGACATCAGCGGTTGCGTCCTCCAGTTCCAACTCGATGGGTTCTGACCCGAGGACTGATTCCAGCTCCAACTCGATCTGCGCTGCCAGGCGGGAAAACGGCAAGAACTGTCCATACAGTAACCTCTGTAGGCCGAGCGTCCACCTTGTCTCCTCCAATTCCTGGGAATCCGAGCCCTAACCGGCTGAATCGACTCGTCAACGTCAAAGGACGAAGGTACAGCGGCCGACGGAAACACCTTCCCTTGGCCATTCGAGAGCCCAATGCCAACTTTCTCCATCAGGTCGTTGCCTATCAAGATATCGACAGGAAGATTGAAGCTAACTGGCGCCGTCACTTCAAACGGAATCGCTTCGTTCTCACGCGAGCAATAGACGCCCTTCAGCCTCACTGAACCAGTGCTCGAGAAAGTGGAGCCATCAATGCCAGTCAACGGGGAGTTCTGATCCTGCGTGATTAGATCAGCGCTGCCATTCTGAAGCAAAGTCTCGACGATTCGAGGGCTGACAGTGGTCGTGGTAGCGCCAGAATCTAAGACGGCGACCTGACTCCTCATCTGCCCATTCTTGAATCGGCGCTTCAAATCAGGCGCGACTTGCGGCAAATCGTCGAAGAGAAAGTCCGTCGCGGGAATCAGTTTCGACTTCTGGTTCTCCTGCTTCGAGAGCTGGCACAACTCATAAGACGACAAATCCCTAACTGACATAACAAACGCCTTCCCGGACCATTCCAGAGGAAAACCGGCCTGCGTCACTGGCAGCGGCTGAGAATCGACCCTCTGCGAAGACGAAGCCTGCTCAGATGGAACCTGCGGATGAGAACCCAGCGTTCGTGGCGGCTCATTCACCCAGCGCGACGACTGCTTATTCTGCACGCCAGCCGGCGGACGAGACTGCTGATCGGGAGGCCTCTGCGCCCTGATCGCATCCTGCTTAAAGCAGCGGTCATCCGTGTGACCAAGAAACGGCGTGTAACCCTTATCACGACAGAAAGTGCACACCCGATTCTGGCATTCGGCCGCAACGTGTCCCTGCTGACGACAGCGGAAACACTCACGAGCAGACTCGGAACCACGGTACAAAGGACGATTCCCAACTCTGTCAAGGCGCGCATCTTCCAGAGGCGGTGCCTGAAATGATGGCCCAGCCGGCACATTCCGCTGCTGCTGACCAGAAGTCTGTTGCTGACCTCTCGGCACACGCTCAGAATTCGACTTAGCGGCCTGTTGCTTCATCTCACGCTCGCTCTCTTTCTCAGCGGCAGTCGTGAAAACGCCGTTCACCGTCCACTCGTCATCCTTCAAGATAGCCTGATTAGCCGGCAGAAGAGACTGGTGAACGATGTACGCCTGACAAGATTCGTATCGAGCCCTGTTCTTGGCATTCTCGCGATGACAGTTCTTGCCGCAAGGACACAGATGAGCTTCCGTCTCAGGTACCGTAATCGCTTTTTCAGCCATACGGAATTCCCGTTCCATAATCGAACGCCACTGGTACACAGACTGGTAGTTCTGCTGTCGTTGACCCCAAAGCGACGCCATCTTAGTCGTCCGCGTCCTCCTATCAGCGAAGTTGGTGGTCAATTGATCGACGACCTGCTGATAATCGACCTTCACCTCCTCCGACATGGACATGAAGAACTTCAGGGCGTCACCCGTCAACAACTCCAACAGGTACTTCCGTTTGACTGCTTGCGGATAATTCTCGACGGCAATTCCAAACTCGACGAACCAGTCAGCGAAATTGTCTCTGTCTAGACCCGCGAACTTAGCCAAACCCGGCCTGGTATATGCCAGCGTGTTCAATACCGTTCCCAACCCGTTCAAGCCATCGGCGGCGATCGCTGTGGAAGAGAAAGGACCCGCCGAATCAGGCGGCGCCCGCGAGTGATTGAGAATCGCTTCCATCTGACGGCGCGACTCCTCTCTATCTCTATCCCTATCAGCCATCATCTGCTGCACGAGCTCCCTCTGCGCCAAATCCCTAGCCGTCCGTTCCTCGCGCTCTCTCTCACGCTGCGCCTGTTCCTTACGTTCAGCCTCCTCACGCTGAAGCCGTTCTTTCCGTTCAGCTTCACGTTCCTTCCTCTCAGCTTCACGCTCCCGAGCCTCGCGCTCTTCGCGCTGCGCCTGCAGTTGCATCTGCATCATCTCCTGCTGCTGACGCTGCATTGCCGCGAACATGGACACTATCTGAGGAGCCGGTTCCTGCAACACCGCCATATCAGAAGAGACACTATCCCGATCACTGTTATCAGGTTCGTCATCCTCGAACTGATGCGTGCGACCACTCTCATCCAACTCCAACTTCTGAGCATTCTCCTTCTGTTCCGGCTCTGGCTCTTTCAGCGCCAGTATCGAAGGATCCACACGACCGTAATCGACGTCCTCATCCACCAGAATCTCGTCCGTCGTCCTCCGCCTAGCGAGGGACACCGGCTTCTTCTCCGGCTGCGGAGCATCCATCATGACCAATGCTCACTCAAAAGCGATTCCCGGTCAACGCACCACCTGTAGGAGGCCAAGTTGGCGGCCAAGCCCGGTCCTTCGTACTTCCTGTTACTAACTCCTACGACCACCCAGGATACCGTAATCTACCAACCTGTGTACTGACAAGGCCACCGAACGCGACGACCAGGTCAGCTAACTACAAGGCCACCGAACGCGACGACCAGGTAGTCCAACCCCCACGTAGATACCGTAATCCTGGAACAAGTACTCGTTGCAACACCTCTAGGAGTGTAAGGTCATTCAATCTCTGAATGCACTCAAGGCCTCACAACCAAGCGCCCGTCAAAGCTATAGTCAGTTTATTTCCAACCACAGCTAAGAAGCTAACAGGCTAATAAACGGCGAACTACTTATACCGCGCCCGCGGAATGTGAAGTATGCACTTATGCATGGCATCCCTAATGGTGCCATGCTTACACCAGTGGGCAGTCACCAATGGTCGCTGCTGCTACCTACCCAACTTGGCGACGACGGTCCTCGGCGGGGGCACGGGCGCGAGGACGACGTCGAAGACGCAGGCGGGCAGCTGGTTGTCCACCTGCAAATGGCCCAGCTTGAGGTGCGCCTGCAGCTGGTGCTCGCTCCGCCTGCACTGCAGCCACAGGCCCACTTGGACGCTGCGACGCAGCGCCTCGGTCGACGCCTTCCTTCGGCCAGTCTTCTTCTTCTCCAACGTCATCTTGCCGAAGTCAACCTATGGATGCCAAGCGGAGTGGAACTCATGGGGGCCAACGTTCCTTTGAGACACCACCTGCGCATTTCCGATCCGGACCGGACCCTTAGACTCCTCCCAAGTCTGATAGGCGTTCTCGAAACGCTCGCACTCCTTCATGGTCATTGGGTGGAAGCGGCTGTTCCCCTTTGTCTCCCACACAATTCCCGAGCTGTGCGTCAAGCGGGATTGGGCAGTAGTGCATAAAGCAGCCACTCATGACCCAACTCACCTCTTGATGCAGAGGTAGGCGAGCTCCTTTCCCACGAGGTTGTTGACGAGCGAGAGGCCCAGCCCGTGCAGTGAGAGGGTCAGCTGCGTCTCTGCCCTCTCCAGCTCATAGGCCTGCAGCGCCACGGAAGCCACGGCCACGTCCGTAGTAAACAGCAGCATGCGCTGCCGACCAGACAGGAAGGACGCCCAGTAGTGTTGCGTCTCTCTGGCGTCCGCGAAGCCACCGCTGCCGTCCTTGGCAATGGGGAACAATGGATTTGTATGTACATAGCGGCGCTCGAAGAAAGTCGGCGCAGCCGCTCACAGTGACGAGTGGCTCTTCGACGTTCCCAGACTTGCCGGCGGCCCAGACCAGGACTCTAGCGCCATCCAGCCTGTCCCAAGCGAACAGCTGAACGCTTCTGGGCTGCAGCTTCCAGCTGCGACCACCTTTCCTGCAGTAAGGAAAGCGCGTTGTCAGAGCACAATGGGGAAGCAACCGCTTGACGCGCTGCCCGCTCACAGCTGCTGGAAGGCGACTGTCAAGTCGGAGTGATTGATCAGCAGCGCGGCAGCCATTCCCTCCTCGTAATCCTCGAAGTTCAGTACCACCTGGGACTCGCTGACGGTAACGCTGATGTGGATGCCCACGTCCTGCATAGTGAAGTCTACAGAGAGCGCGAGGAAGGGCGAGCAGAGCGCGCGTGTCTGACGGTAATCGGCTCAAATATCGGTTGCAGGCGGCTTATTTTTGGCACCCAGCCCCAAACTGCAGCCGGTAGGTAGTAGCCTCGCTGCCTTGTTCTATCTTTTAGGCATCCTTTGGAGCAGACGTTTGTACTACACACGTCGTCCTGTCCTCATTGCGAGAAACGGTCTCATGTAGCAAGCAGGCGGCTCACACTGCTGTCCAGGCGGGCGAGGCAGTCGAAGCTCTCGCGGTAGTGGAAGTCAGGAGTCGAGGCGTCAGTGTCGGCGTAGCGCGCTCGAAGGGTCCTCGCCGAGGGGTCCGACGCCATAGGCCAGAAGCCGACGCAACCTTCTGACTCCACAGAGATACTGCTGCTGCTACCGCCGTCTTTATTGGATCTCCCTTCCACCACTTCCACGGCGGAGAGTGAGCGGTTGTTCAGCAGGTAGAAGGGCGTGAAGACGCAGATCTTCGTCAGGCCGCTCTTGGACAGTCGAATGCGAAGGGACACCTGCGTATAAACGCGAAGAAAGAGTTTGACAGCAATAGTTACATCGTAACAGCGTGAATGTACACCTCACAACAATCACGCAGACTACTGTAGGTACGGTGACTCCCGTTCGAGGCGCCTAGAAGGCATTACGAATAAGTACAGTACCTATGTACACACGTAACACATAGAAAAGCGGGATCCAGCTGGTGCAAATCTCGGCTGCTCAGCAAACATAGTAGTCTTTGCTTTCAGCGCTGCTCCTGCCCACCAACCACCTCAAAAACGCGTCCCTCCTTCCCTCTGCAAAGGATTCTTCCGCTGCAACCGGCGGCGTCGATCGGAAAAGGCTCGGACCACTCGCAGTCGGCGACGCGCAAGAGAATCTGAAGTTAGAGTACTTCGAAGTGATCTGTCTGCTGCGTGCGCGAAGGCATCTCTCCAGCGACCTTCTTCTTGGCGAGGAAGTGCCGAGCTCCGAACGAGAACAGCAAGGGCCCCTTGTGGTCAGTGGGGTGCTCCGCCATCGCCACGTCGCCCTAGAGGACGTCTTCCAACAAGCTTCAAGCGCGCAGCTAGGTACGTAAGTACTGTGGAGTCTGCAGAAGTTTGCGAGGGAGCTGGTCGCGCAGCTCACATCGGACTTGCAGCAGCGGCTGCAGCAGGCACTGCAGCGCTTGCACTTCGCCGCCGCCGACGACAAGCAGCCGCCGCCTTTGGCCTCCTCCCCGCTCCTGCTCTCCTGAAAGAGGTCAGCAGCACGATGTATTGGCGCACTTGGGTAGGTACATATCTCCGTTGGCACCATTGCATACATCACAAACCTTGTAAGCGAGAGCCATTCCCGTGTCGTTAACCATCCAGAAAGGGCAGTAGACCCAGTAGTCGACGCGTCCATGTGAGTAGGCCGCCCGGATTCCCAGAGTCCGCTGAACGACGAAGGAGACAGTTGATGCATGCAGCACAATCGACCTTCGCAAACCTTCGTCTTGGCTCGACCAGAAGCGCCACTTGTCCCTTCGAACACCAAGGGAGCCAGATTCTCGTCTTCCGTCTTCGACTTCTGCTCCACCCTCACTTGGGCGCTGTACTGAAGGCCTGACAGCCGCACCTGAGATATGTCAACCAATCAGCATAGAATGCCACTGTATCTCTCAGGATGAAGGCCGATGAAGCGAGCGCCTACCTTCAGTGTCAGCTTGGCGTCCTTCAGTCCAAGATGAGTCGAGTGGACGCCGCAGGCTTCGCCGCCGTCCAGAGCGCGAGCGGCATCGCCTTCTGCCGACACTTCGAGAACCATCGGCAAAACGTTGCATACCCTCACTGGAGGCCTGCAAACAGTACATATCTCAGGTTTGGTTGCCACTGTACGACAGGTTGAGAACCCAACGTTACAGCTACATACTACGACGAGAACCTCAGGTGTAACTTGTAGGTTCTGCTCTCCAACGTTCGCTTCGTCGTGTTGCAGTGGAAGGCGCGCTCGGCTTCGCAACAATACTGGAAGGGTAAAGGGGTAGTGCGAATGATAAACCGGGGCCGATACATAACTGCCGAATCCATGAACGCACTGCAATGTAAAACGGTCGCTTTTGCCTGTCTGTGCAGCGGAGAACGCCGCTAGTTGGCTCCGATGGCTTCGGCTCTTTCCAGCGAATCGGCTCCTCCGATTTGTTGCCTCTGAAGCACGTAAAACGAAGTATTCGGTAGCGTCGAATCAATAGCAAATCAATGGCACCTGCAAGTACATATGAAGTTACCCAGCCAGTCTCAAGTGAACCTCTCGCTTGGCGCCGTGGACAGAAGGCATTTGTACGTTGAAGACGCCACCGTCGGCGCCCACGCGGGCGCAGCGCTGCGCCTCGCCATCGGCGCCGCCGCCGAGCAGCAGCTCCACCTCCACTTCGAGATGGTTGACCAATTGGAGCGAAGACCTGAAGAAACAACGACGCCTTTCCAAACACGCTACCCATATGGCGCAATACACGTCACGTGTATACAAGTCATCCACCAACCTGAGAGTGACCATTTTCCTGCCGAACTCGGCCGTCACTTCGGAGACGAGCAGACACCGCTCTCCCCTGCTCACGACTCGGCCAAAGGTGACCGGATAGGAGCGACTGCCGGTACGCGACACCTGCAGCTCCAGCTGCGCGCTCGATACCGACGACGCCTCGTCTAGTAGCTGAAGTGGACTGATGACCTTGCAAATGAAGCTGCACGGCGTAAGGTATCTCGCAGGGTAGGTATATCCATTGGGGTGTCACTGTTACAGTACCTTTACAAGGAGGGACGCATTCTCTGCCACGGCAGTGCTTCCCAGCAGAGAGGAAGCGGACTCGCTGACTGCGGGAAGGGAGGTGCTCAGTTCCATTTCCACCGTCGCCCCGGGAAGAAGCTTGAAGCTACCATCGCCGTCTGGCCGACCCAACTGAAGCGTCGACTGCACAGATAACGAGTTGGTGACCAGGCCAGACTAGCACTTATCAACCTTTAGAGTGTCCGATTCTCCTAACTCTACCGAAAGACCAGTCTCGTTTCTGACGAGGAAGGGGGCCTCGCCCCGAGGAAAGGTCGGCTTCGGCAACGGCTTGCGACGAGCCGCCGTTTGAAACGCCTGCCAAAGAAGACAGCAGTTTGCACTTCTTATGAAAGCTTCTCTTCTTCGACAGAATCGTAAGTGGTCGAACCTCGCTCAGTTGGTGCACAGCGTCGAGGCATGACTTCGTCACTGTCGTCTGAAGGACTTCCGCCGAAAAAACAGACACCGTCATCTTTGGCGTTTGAAGGGCGCCGCCTTGCGCCCCGTCCAGGTTCGAGTGCTGTTGAACCTGGAAGGCGAAACCTGACGCTAACAAGACAATACCTACATACTCCCATACCTACAATAGCCCAGGCGGCAACACTTCGCAGGGGTTACGCGAAGTACCTGCAAATTGGCTTCCCAGGGGTGGTAGAGGCCGGGCGACGACTCAACCGGCTCCAGGAGCGGCTCCCAAACGCTGGCGTTCTCGTTGTAGTAGGCGACGAAGAGGGAGAGGCGCGCTGTCGCCCAGAGACGCTGCGAGGACCAATCGCGCGCTTCCGCCTCCAGGGTCGTCTCCAACTGCACGACGGGCACCGTCCGCTTCCGGACGCCAACCGCCAACGTCAGCTCGAGAGCGCTCAGGTGCAGGAAGGCCTGCAGTGCGCCAAGAAGCAAGTGGCCAGTGAAAGCCCTAACTACACTACGCATATGACTACCCCACCAGCTGTGACTGGAATGTCGCTTCGGGCTCGTCCAACTCAAAGTCCACCGCCTGCGTCTTCCCTTGTTCGACGGGCAGAACTGAACACCAGTCGTCGACTGCGACTAGAACAGTCACAAAGGACGACGCAGCTCGGAGCGCACCAGATCTCATGAACCAATAGTGGCGCTCCTTCAGGGGCTTGGCGGACCAGGCGTGGGCGCGACCTGCGTCGCTGCGCCGCGATACGAATCTCGCGCTCTTCTCCTCCTGACAAAATGGAGGGATCAAGGAAAGCCAATTCCATCCATTTCTAATGCAGCCCCATCACCCACAGTCGTCTCTGCTTTGGAGTCGCCGGCGAAGGAGAAGGCGACGGCGCTGAGCAGCCGAATCACAGGTGGACTCAGACGGACGCGCACGTTGCTGACGTCGACGTCGATCTGCTGTCCGCCCTTGGGATCCTGCTTCGCCAGCACAACCACCTCGCACTCGCGCAACACCTGGAACGGACAGACCCTTAGAACGGTGGCAACGGTACATACGCACAGTACCGTAAAACCACCAACGAGGTACGTATGTTGCATCATCGCAGTGGTCAAAAGAAATCGTGACGTCAGCGATTGGCGTACCTTGGTCGGGTTGGCCGAGCGTTTCTCCGCGAGAAACTGGTCACAGAACATCTGTAGCTTGTCGATACTCGCTTCCACTGACAGGGCACCATTCCGCGATTGCAACACGTCAGCCACTGCGCGAAACTGGAGAAAAACATGACACTATAACTATTCAACGACTAGTATATAGTGTATACTTGTACATACATTATGTATGCACCTGTATGAAGACAGCTCGAGTCTTGTTAGGTTGGCTGGAATCCTCCACAAGAATCACTTGGGAAGCGTCTAACTGCGCCTTGACTTCCGTCCTGCTCAAGGGCTTTCGGGGGGTAGCTGCAACATGCAATCTCTATGGAATTCAACTCTCTTCACGCAAGAGGCGCTTCGACCGACAGACCCGAACTTCGCTGGGCGATAGAAGCAGCCGCAACGCCTGCCGAGTTGCGTGAAAGCTGCGCTGCTTTTGGAGAACGGCCGTCGTCTTGTTCAGACTGCGCGGGGAAGGCGAGGAACTCCTTCAGAGGCGCCAAGAACTCGGGGCACAGGCTGAGGGAGAAGGCGCGCGCTCTGAGAACAATACTGCGCTCGTTCGAAGGAAGTTGGGTCATTTCGAAGTCGACCAGGCAGTCGTCGCCCTGGGCGTCCCAGCGCCTGTCAAAGATCCTGCAACGGCAGCCCCACGCAATCGGGCACCTCTTAGTCAGACAAGCTCTGAAGCAATGCAAGTAGCAACCGAGTGATTCGGGGCTCATCCAAATCCTTCCTTGCGTCCTCCAGGACCAGGCATCCCAAAGATGCGTGAACGTTTAGCGTCCCACTCGAAAGAAGCGATAAGGAGAGCTCCATCTTTTGCAAGACGACGTCGCACAGCCTCTGATCCGCCACGCGTGAGACAAGGCCTCGTTGCGACGACTGCGCAAAGAAGCATTTACTATGTACATAGTAGCCCACTTCTTTCTGCGTAGTATGTAGCAAACTACGGTACCTCAGTGGCACGGACCTGAAGATGGGTACTGCCGCAGAAGAGAGCAGCGCTGACGCCAAGCGACTCGAGGCGCAGAGCGACCCTTTGAGCAGCCGATTCCACCGCGCCATCGACGTTCTCCAGCGAGGCAACGGCCGTGTGAAGCGAATAGGAAGCGGTCGAAGATTCCGTTGTCTGAGCTTTGCGTCCCCCCGCCAGATTGCCATCCAGAGTGGCTCTGATCATCGCGCAGTCTTCATGCGACAAACTGACCTATAACAATGCAAGCACAATCAGCAGTCATTTCCACATTGACAAGTGAGTAATGGTATTGGGGATACAGTGCGTCTACCCACCGTAACCACTGGCAAGTGACCGGAGACGCCGACTTCAGGAAAGGCGCACATGTCAGGGAAGTTGAGATTTCTAGCCACTTCCATGTCAAAGCTGAGAGGTTCCACCAAGTAGCAGTAGGTGAGCAGCTCGCAGCGCTCATCGATGAAAGCGCGCGAGACGGCGACCAGTTGGACCGACAGCTTGGCGATATCCAGAACGGCGACCCCTCCACCTTCACCCTTTCGAGCCTCTACCATATTCTGAGCGAACAGATCACCTGAATGAACAACAATTACGTCTTACGTGTGTGGCAGAACGCACCGTACATACAGAACACAGCACACACCAAAGTCGAAGACTAGTGTCTCTGGGGAGTCTTTAGTTTGGGGCACAAGAACGACGGGCGCCGACAGTTCGACGTCGAATCGCAGGCGCAGCGGTGGCGCCGACCGACTCGGCTGATCCACTGCTTTACCCACCACTACTGTCGGCGATGCCGCTGGAAGCTCTCGGAAGGGCGCTGCCCAATCCTGCGGGAAGCAAAATTACGAAAATACAGTAGACAGAAACGTAGTAATAAGCTGCACAACGTAGCGAATCCGATGACAATGGGACAGAGATGGGCCGAACACGATCCTACCATCACTCGATGTATCCAGGCGGTGAGATAGAGCAATCGTAGCTTCTTCATTCTTAGCTTCAACTCCATGTCGACGTCGCCGCCAGCAATGGCAGCCCTTTCTTCCTCCGTCCGTCTCACGTGCGTCCAGTCAACCGATAGGAGCTCGCCGCTATCAGCCACCGACGACAGGATCTTAGAAGATTTTCAGGGACCAGTGCACATCGATTGTCTGAGACACGCACTTTCCAGACAAAACGAGAATCCCCCCCTCGCACATTAGAATGAATGGCGCCGGCCTTGTCGTCGTCCGAGACCCACACCGACTTCAAGTGGGCGACCACGCGCAGTTGTTGATCTTCGCGTACCTTCACCTCCGCGAGAAGCTCTGCAACCAACGATAGCGAGACGACGCGGCCGGCGCCGAGTAGCACAAATATGAACGAAGCGCACCTTCCACTGCTGTAGAGCATACGGAAGACGACGAAGAACCCACAGTCGTTCTGAGGCAGCCCAATCTAGCCACAACATCGATCGTTTCACGTGGCCGTGGCTCGTTCTGTTGATTCCCTAGACAGACAGACGGAGGTGTAAACAAAATCGGTCAATCCACGTACAGTATGTGTGTATCCTGTAACTCTGACACAACACTACCGCCGATCGTTATCCGCCTCCCTCACCAGTGGTCGTCGTCGTCTGGGCCAGTCTCCCCAGTATTCCGAGCGAGGCAAAGGCTTGGAAGAGGTCTTGCGAGACCTTGGAGAGCTTGGCATTGAGAGGCGCTTCCTCCAGGCTCAATTGGCCTTCAGCGGGCCGTCCCGCTTCCTCCAGTCGAGAGGCCAGCTCCTTCCCGAACCGCTGCAGGTCCAGGAGCGCCTCTTGGTGGAGACAGAGAAGCAGCGTCTCGAAGCGCACTTCCACGCGCTTCTCCACCAATCCCATCGAACCACCGTCCAGCTGCGTTCGCTGCAATTGCAGTCAAAAACCGGGGTTAACCTACCAATGCATCCATAGCTTCTGCCATCATCTCAATCGTTCCACAGGTACGTAGGTCACCTGCGTGTAATTCAGCTCCAAGAGTGGCTGCTTGGCGTCCGTACGGGGCGTCCCAACCATCACCAAAAAGGCACCACCGTCGTCTGGGCCGCCGATCGCTGAACAGCAGACGACTTCACTGTCGACTCCACAGCACCAAGGACCGAGTTTCTCACGCTTGAACTGCAAGTTCTCAAGCTCGACAGAGTCTATCCGAGCTCTAGTCGACAACTGGGATGGGCGCACTTCGACCTCGACGGCCAGCCCATCGAGTCTCACAGCCAGACAGGCAACGGAGGCTGCTCTACCCGCCTGCGACTTTTTGACCAGCAGCTCCACCTGTAGACGTCGCCGTCGTTCTCAATCCCTCCATCAAACGTTGACAGTTCAACATGTGAGCCCACCCCTTCCAAACGGAGGTTGGCAAGGACTCTGGGGGCGACTCCACCACCTTCCAACGATCCTTCTCCAAAGGCGGATAATGACGCCGAGTTATTCAGCGCAGCTTCTGGCGCACTCGTCTGAGGGTCCTGCTGCTGCAGCCAAGCGCCCTCCGCGAAGTTGTTGTTCAGCGTCTTCAGAATAACACTGTAGTCCTCCTGAGAGAGAGACGCCTGAATGAAACAAGGAGCCAACCTATGAGGTTTCAGAACGGTCAGCAAAGCGAATCAGAACGTTACCTATGTACACCTATGTATGTACGTACGTAGAGTGACTCAATACTCCGGGAAGCTAGTCCACTCACCTTAATCTTGGGGAAGCTCCCATCAACAGTGATCTCTGGAACAGTAGAGCAACAGTCCCAGGAGAGATTGCGCTTCACGTCCAGCTCCAGAGTCAGGCGCTCCAAAAGGCGAAGGCGGAAAGAGTAGGTGGTGCCGTCGCTGCCGACGGTGACGCGAAACGCGACGGCTCGCCTCACGGTCAACTTCAAGTGGTCAATCAGGGCAGGCGCACCCTCGCTGAGCCGCTCCTCTCCAAAGGAATTCTTCAGCATGAAGCGGCCTGAGAAGGAAGACGGGAGACGGTGTCAGCGCAATCGAATTCGCAATCAAAGTGAGCTGCACTGCACTGCGCACCGAAGTCGAAAAGCAGGCCGTCGCTACAGCCCGACTTCTGCGGCAGTAGAATCAGCGGCGCAGCAAGGTCCACGTCGAGGCGAATCCGAGGTCGATTCTCCTTCACGTGCTGCAGCGCCGCGCCCGCCTGCGTCGACAACAGTCGCGCCGCTCTTCCAGCTTCCGCTTGGAATGGGGCCAGCCAATGCTAAAGACATACAACAAACACTATGAACATAAATAAACGTCTAATAACTATGTACATCCACACCCACCAAGAGACGACTCAGCCAAGCGTTCAGGAAAACGCAGCGAAGCTTGAAAAGCCTCATCTTCAAGGCCATATCCGCGTCGTCGGCGCCCATCTGCGCCTTCTCCGCCGCCGAGCGCTTGTGGAGGACAAATTCCACTTCGAGAACACTGCCGGTCTCCGGTGTGACGATCTCAACAGGCAACACACGTGCAGTGCGGTACGCAAACATATGTACACCAGAAACCGTTACGTTTTGCGCTGCGCACAACCCACCACTTCGTGAATGGGAGGAAGCGTGGTATCGACCAGAGCAGCCGACCCCAGTTTGGCTGAAACCACGACTTGTTTGGGTAGCACCTCAACCGTAGCCTTCAACCCTGAATGGAAGACAGGACCGTCGGCGCAAAGCAAAGCGGGCGCATCGCAAGAAGTAACCCCACCTTCGACGTCGGCGAGGAAGAGGGCGCCAGAAGCGGAGCCGACCACGACGTGAACGCCGACGACGAGTACGTCGGCGCCAAACTCCACCGTTCGGGGGTGCAGCGGCGTCTTCCCGCCTTCTTCGTCTGGGGCGCCGCTTCCAGCGAAGAGGTGGGACAGGACGGCGGTCACTTTCGAGAGCTTGGTCAGCAACTTGGCTACGGGCGCCCACTCGGCCGCCCGCATCTTCGCCTTCTCCGAGCGAAGGAGCGTCTCGCGGACGGCCGAAGACAGCTCGAAGCCAAAACGATGCAGCTCCACCAAGGCCTCCTGGTGCAGGGCCACTTCCAGCGCCACGATACGCGTCGTCAGCTTGTTCTCCGTCTGCTGGTGCTCACTGACGAAATGAGGCCCTTGGCTGTTCGCCTGCAAACCGTCTGACGCGAATGGCGTACGGTAGTCACGCGCAACTAGCGACAGCCGTTACTACGATAACTTGGTACGTATGTAGTTCAGAACTTCAGACTCGACCTTCTCGCACAGCGCAGCACAACCACTCTTCACACAGTCAAATGGCGACAAGACTGATTGTTCCATAACATGTACCTCAACAAACTCAAGTTCCAGAATCGGCGTCGCGCCCACCGCTCCGCTGCAACGTCGCTTCAGGAGCAACAGCCGATCCCGGCCGTATTCAGGAATCGCTTAAAAGCACGACACAGTGCGGACGGAACAAAAAGCAACTGAAGAGAAATGGGGTGTCAAACCAACTGACGCTCGAATCGCGCGCTCTCGATCTGCGCGTCCCCGAGTGAAGCGTCCAGCGTCATGTCGAACGGTCGTTTCGCGATGTGGGCGGCCAGGTTTTCAAGCATAACCGAGCCGAAATCCTCGTCGGCGCCTGTACCTGTCGCTCGCTTGATCTTCAACTCAAACTGAAGCAACAGCGGGTCTATGAGCCGCGCAACAACAGCCCAATGTTGACGTATGTACTGCGCGACAGAAACCTTCTTCAACTCCACAAGCGCCTCCAGTCGCACTTCGCGCGCAATCGTTTTCGCGTCGCGCTCGCTACTGCTTGCTTCCTCTGGTACGCTGTTGTTGCTGACTTCCAGCTCATCGAGACTCAGCGAATCGGAGTCGCTGGCAATCTGCAAGTAAGATGGCCTACATACAGTCCATAACTACAGTATGATTCCACGCGCCTGCCCCACTAAAGGACTAGGGAAGGATTCCGATCATATCTGGGGATATCACCTCTATCGACTTCCAGCTGTCTGCGCTCGAGGTCTCCAGCTCGGGCAGCGGAATGGATAGCGCCAACTCAAGGATCTCCACCAGCCACCGATCCGACAATCTCACCACGACGTCGGGCAGGCAGACCAGAAGACGGATTCTGAAGCGACACAGGATACTGTATTAGAGAGCTGCAGTAGCCAGACTGTCAGGCTGCAAGTGGGCAACACCTGGGCAGCGGGACGTCCTCAAAGTCCACCCTGACCTTCTGGAGGACAAGCTTGAAGGCCGTTCTTTCCAGCAAGTGAAGCGCCGAAGTGGGACGGCTCCGAGCGCTGCTCCACTCTTGGCCTGCAAGCGACAGTTCTTCAGACTCCTGCAAGGAAGCGCAGCCGCTATCGACTAAACAACCCACCGGGATGGACGAAGAGAGCTTGGACGTCGGTCAGGTCAAAGCTGAGACTGTTGTAGGCGTCCTTGAGCAGACGGCGCGTCCTCTCGTCGGCAATGTGTTTGGCCCTGGGACGAGGCACGCCTTCTACCTTCTCTGGGTTTCTCACCGCGCGCACATGCAGCCTTCCCAGTTGCGCAACAAGCAGCCGCGACGATCTACAAGTGTACAGAACCAGATTTCGACCCGTGGCACGAGTGCCCTTCAAAGTTCCGACCGACTTGGCGCAAACGCCGTTCTCTGGAAGTATGAGCAGAATGGGATGGAAGACGACGTCCAGATGAATGCGCGACTTCTGCTCCAAAGCGTGCGCCAGCCCTGTCGCTGATCGCGCTTTCACCTTTTCGTACTCAGCCATCGCGCGAGCTCGTAAGCTGAAGGCGATGTGCCACACGGGACTTGCACACGTTTCAAACGGTAGACTATGTACGTGCCCCATGCACGTACTTATAGGTGCAGCTTTGTACCAATAAGTATGTACCTAAACATTGTACTACGTACGTAGTCACAATTGCAAAGACGTCGTCACCGGTGCCCGCTTCCGACTCCCTAGTAAACTCATATCATACCATGGCTTGATTTGGGAACGAAATGCCAACCGGTTCAGCCTGAAGGCCTGTGGAGGCTTGAAGACGCCGATCAGTCGGATGACCGTGTCCGCGTGGAAGGCGACGTGAAAAGGCAGGACGCGCACAACCACGCTACGATCGTTTCTCCTGTCCAACGGCCGTTCTTCGAAGACGACGTCCAGAAGCGGCGACTTCCCATCGCCCGTCGCAGTCGACACCACAACAGGCGCTGTTGCTCCCTCCTGGGACGCAGCCCCCTTCATGTCCATGGACCCCACCGTCGCTGTCAACCTACAGTAGACCAGTGTACTCCACGCATCAATGGAAACAGACAATCAAAGGATGGCGCGGACTTGATCGCTCGATCCGCCGGCCGAACCTCGACGTTGGAGCTCACGCTCGCCAGAGAGAAGCGAAGGACTTGCAGATGACGCCTGCACCAAAGACGGCCAACTGGCTAGACGTCAAAGGACCACCTAAGCTGCAACAGCAAGGGGAGTAGCCGACTTCTTCGAAGGGTCGCCGTCGTCCTCGACCACGAGCGCTAGCGCGTCCAGGGACGCCTGGATCTCGGTGGCAACGAACTCGACGGGGTACTTCCTGGGCGGCACCTTCTCGTTGTAGTCGATGGCGTCGTAGAGGCGGCGCCGTTCCTCGGCCGTCAACGCCTGCTTCACGGCGTCCTCCAGGTTGGCGAGGATGTCTTCGGAGTCCGGCTGCTGCTGCTCCTCCGTCGCGCCTATCGAGAAGCTCGCGCGTTACAGTGAGAGGCTCCAAATTGGAACGTTGGTTCTAGCCGACCAACCGGTAAACCAACTGGTCGCCCAGGCGAACCAGCCTTGCTGCTGCGCCGGTTGCCGTTGGCGCTGTGGCTTCGACTTCTGCTCGTCGGCACGCGCCAGCTTGTGGCGTTCGATCTGGAAAGCCCACGCACTGAGGAAAGAGCACACAGACACAAATAACTGCGCAACTGTGGACACCGACATCGAGCTCCGCCTGCTCTCTAGCCAAGTTCAGGTTGAAGACATCCAATTCGCGCTCCGCGCGAGCCAAAAGAGAAATCGTCTTGCTGGACGGCTTCCTCCTCGTCAGCTTTTCTAACCAAGCTCTTCTGAACGATCAGTCACCGACCAATTCAGATTCAGACGTCTCAACTTACAACGTACGTATAACGTAACTATAGCCAACCGACCTGTAGGAGCGTCTCAGTTGGCAGTGGCTTTTCATGTGAGCCCAGGACCAGTTGCGCCGTCGGCGGCGAACGGTTTCTTCCAGGATACAGTTGTACGCGAATTGCCACCTGAATGCGACGAACAGACTCGGCGTTCTACTTATCGTGTGCTGCAGGTGGATAGGAAAGTGTGATAGGCGTTACCAAAGCAATTGACGATGCAGTTAGCTGTCGTCAATGCTCAGTTGCAACTGAATGAACTGAAACTGAGCAAGCTACCTACCACTCTTTCGCGTGGCCACTGTAGGTGAACAGGTTGGGCGGCCTGTACTTGCGGTAGCGCCGATTCAGCACCATTCGCTCTCGGGACTGGAGGAACTCCAACAAGTGGTGGTACTAAAAATGGTATAATGCGCCTTGTCAACTCCGAATAGTCCACAATCGGCGGCGCAGTCACCTGGCGCTTCTTGAAGTGGACGGCGACCAGCTGGATGGAGGCGCTCGCCAGCACCTTGGGCGTGGAGAAGCTGACGTCGTCCGCTTCCGGTTTCGGATTCAACCTCAGCCGAGCGGACAGCGAGACGGGCAGCAGAACTGCGCAGACTCAGACGCTGATGTTGCTATGTTGTTTAGAACGGCGGAAGGCGACTTCAAACTCACCATGGGCGTAACGGTTGGGCAGCCGCCTGCTACGCGCCACGCCCTTCATCAGTCTTTCCTGAAAGGAGAGAGAGAGAGAGAGATTATGAGGTGAACCAACCGACCTAATACCAACATATGTGCACACCTGAATCTCATCGTCGTCCATATGGGAGAGCATTTGCGAAGCAGGATTCAAGTAGACGGACAATTCTTCGAGTTGTACGAGCTACAATAGCCACCAATGCATACACAAACCGATGAAAAGAAACGTTCTAGAATGAACGTCTTCCATAGGGTGAAGAAACATTGGCACCTTGTAGATCAGACGCGTCGCTTCCTTGATGACACGCGGCACCCAGTCATCGCCCGTCGTCTGCATAGTACATATGTTCAGTTTGAACGTACATACAATCGCAAGTACAGAAGAAAGTAAACATGTTGGCAGCGAAGCCAACCTGGAGGCTCAGTTCATTCACAGTGATCCCTGCAGAGAAGGGCGTTCCAGCGGTGGCTTCGTCCTCGTAGCGAATGTGGACGTCCCGGATGCTGACCGTCAGGTTCTTCACCACCTGCGTCACCACCTTCTCCAGGAAGGTGTCCGGCGGCGGCTCCTCTTTCTCTTGCTGCTGATTCTGCTTCTCTGAAGAACAGCGGGCGTCCACCACGCGGCAATCCTTGTAGAAAGTGTCACATAACGGCCCGCACTTCTGTTCGCTCTCGCTTCTTCAAGCTTGCGCAGTTTCCGCAATTTGACGTCGAGCTGCTGCTGTCGCTCCTTGCTCTCATCGTACTCTGGTATAGCCAGATTCGGCACCACGACCACGTAGACCCCTTCAATTCTGGCCTCGACAGGCGCCGTGTACAGGTTCTTCCAGGGGATCTTTAGCACCAGGCGAGTTAGCCGACCGAAACGCAGCTTCACCGGCAAATCGAACTTGTCCTAAAAAGTAATGATGGCGAATGGAATATAGTAACAGCAACAAGTCTTGATCTACCTACTGAGAAAGAGAGGAAAACTGAACCAGTGACGACGACTTGAGCCTCAAGTCTCGCAATTTCACATCGCCGCCAAAAATGCCCAACTTCAACTGTGAAGGATCGATATTTTCAACAAAATCCCCCAAAAACCGATTCACAAGTTGGGCTACAACCCCTTCGAACACCATTTTCAAGTTTCAACTCTCGTCAAGGCCTGCACAACGACTGTTTTGCTTCCAGAGATCTCCCGCTCTACGCACATTCTTGTCCATTCAAGATTGCGCCACATCGTACACCCACTTCAAACAGCTCGTGGACGTCTGCCACGCCCCTAGTGGTGATTCGTGGGTTTCAAATTTTGAATTGGTGATTGGTTCAAATATGCTGCGATAAGCGGGTCCTGAAGCGATTACTGTTTGAAATCACGTTTCCAGCTCCTAGAGTGATGTCTCGTGGGTTTCAAATTTTGAATTGGTGATTGGTTCAATTATGCTGCGATAAGCGGGTCCTGAAGCGATTACCGTTTGAAATTACGTTTCCAGTTCCTAGAGTGATGTCTCCTGGGTTTCAAATTTTGAATTGGTGATTGGTTCAAATATGCTGCGATGAGCGGGTCCTGAAGCGATTACTGTTTGAAATTACGCTTCCAGTTCCTAGAGTGATGTCTCGTGGGTTTCAAATTTTGAATTGGTGATTGGTTCAAATATGCTGCGATGAGCGGGTCCTGAAGCGATTACTGTTTGAAATCACGTTTCCAGTTCCTAGAGTGATATCTCGTGGGTTTCAAATTTTGAATTGGTGATTGGTTCAAATATGCTGCGATAAGCGGGTCCTGAAGCGATTGCTGTTTGAAATAACGTTCTCAATTAATGAAGTGATCGCCGATTCGTTTTGCCAGTTCATCTGCACCTTCCACTGGCTACAGGCATGCAGAAGCAACAGGTATTTTCGCCGCACAAGTTGTTGTGATTTCCATACACAGAGCACGACAATAGGGCAATTCAAGGCGACACGACAGAAGTGACTAGAACTAGAATCCTCCATGTAGGAACAATTACCGGAACCGAGGGGAAATGTGCGTGAATCGTCGCCAAGGAAGAACGCGCGCTTGTCGAAATCTTTAGATAGTGGTAGGCGATCAACGCGCAATGGTGCTTCCGGACAAGCAAGTACTGAGACACACAGAGCAGGCTAGTTGAGTTAGCATTTGATGCCGATAGTCTTGAGTCGTTGACGCGACTGCTGCTCCAGCAGGTCGACGACGACGTGAGTATAGAGGGGCCGTAGAGCGAGTGAGACGCGAGTGTAGTTGAGGCCGGATAGGCCGTCGTGCTTCCAGCGCTGCTTCGTCTTGTACATGAGCTTGTAGCGACAGCTGTTCACCGGGTTCAGCGAATGCGACTCGTGCTTGATCATCTTGTAGCGCGCCACCTCGGCCGGATAGCGCGACAGACTGTAGCCGGCCAGTTTCACCCTGTTGTGCGAAGGGACCTTTGTTTGAGACGCGAATACAGCAAGCGCGCTCACGCGCCCACACAAACGGCGGCCAATTAGAGAGCATTAGCGCGTCCGTTCATTCTTTGGTCGAACCGACATCGCTCCAGTCCGCCCGTAGAAATACTATAGGACTATACAGAAACACACGACAAACGCATACACTCAGTGCGGAACGGATCAGCAGACTGGCAAAGACAGTGGAAGCGACCTGGTAGCCATGTCGTCGTCCTCTCCTCCCCATCCCCAGTAGTCGTTGGAAAAGCCGTTGACCTTCTCCAGCTGCTGTCGCGTCAAGGCGCTGACTCCTCCGAAGATGTCGCCGTAGGGCAATCTGAACAGCAATGAATGATGAGTGTGAACGACGATCGTTCGCTCCAAAATGGGAGTAGAGCGGTTGATGTTGGCTGCTATCGCTATGGTAGCGCCCGATCCCCCCCCCCCCTCCACCCCCTTCTAAAGCTTCCATGTGGAAGGAAGTTCGACAGAGTGGAAGGCGCTGGTTCGCCTGACACAGGCGCACGCCTGCCCGAATCCGTTATATCACATTACCAAACAAACAGAGACGCTGGAAGTGCTCGCAGCGCGGCGCTGAAGTGCCGCAGTACGGAGTGTAAAGTAGCGACGCGTCGAGAATGCGCTCCGGCGATAAGAACGGTTCTCTCGCCTTTCGCTTCGCACAAAGGGGGTGGAAGTTGGCCTTCAGCGCTAGAGAGCGCGAGAAAGCGCGAGGCGAGCGAACAAAACATCGCCGATTCAAAAACGGCAAAGGAAGTGAGACAGCTGCTAGGTTACGAGCGCATGTCGAGACGTCGTCTGAACTCACTTGTATTTGAACTTGTCGATGGCGACGGACATGTGTCGCGGCTGCTCGGGGCAGCTGTAGAGATTGCGGTCGTCTTCGGGCAAGAGGTCGACGTCGTGGAACACGAAGCACTGCCAGTCGTAAAGGCCCAACGCCTCCTTCACTCCCACGTTCATCAGCTTCGCGCGATTGAACGTCTGATTCGAGATCTGAAGAGACGACAGCTATAGAGTGGAAGCAGACAGGAACAATAGACGACGGACTGACAGACCTGTTCAACGACGAAGATAGCGTAGTCCAGCTGCTGCTTGGTCAGCAGCGCGTGCATGTTGTGTACGAAGCCGCGCAAGTGACGGTCCCGATCACGGTAGGGAATGATCACAGCCACGCGATGACGCGAAACGCAGTCCTTGGGCTTGCCATGGCCGCCCTTCTCCAGAAAGGAATAGAGGGACGCCAGCTCCTCCCAAGACGGGTAGTCGAACCACACTTTTACAGGACCAACTGAAACGATGCCACTGTAAAAGCAGGCCGCAAAAATACAGCAACGCCGATCCATCACAACTCACCAAGCACAGGAGGAATGAGAGGGCAAGAAGACATCGAATTGTTCTGCTGACCCGCGAATCTTTCCACCTTTGAGGTACCGCTAACAACAACAGAAGACTCTTCGGATGGCGACCGTGTCGTCGTCGCGCGTAAAGCTTGTGGTGTCGTCTTCGCCGTCGTCGTTGAAGGCGCAATTGGAGCTGGAGGTGCACTCACAGCAGCCCGTTCCGAGCCCACAGAAGTCGCTCTTGAGACGTCCTGCGACGGAGCGACGACACTAGCGTTCTTCGGAACAGTCGACTCCCGACGTTCTGGATCCATCTTTTGAATTGCCAGAGTGGAGGAGGCGTTCGCCACGGAGGACGCATCGCGAACCGCCGTCCCTTCACTTTCGACGTCGACGTGTCCAACCCCTGAGCCGGGCTCGACTCTTTCCGCGTCGGGAGCGTTTCTGCCGCCACCGGCAGCAACCAATGGCCGACCAAAGCTCATATCTGCTGCGCCGCCGCTTCCAAAGAAATCGAGATTAAGCGGCCTCAGCACGACGAAATGCAAGAGAACAATGAGGCAGGCGGAGACCAAAATCAGTTTGTAGACAAAAGGGCGCCAATGGCTGGGCCTCAGCATCACCACGATGACGGGAAAGGGCGAGGAAGCAGCCAAAGGGTTGGCCATCCTAGCGCCCAGCCCCCAAGGGCCTCCGCGGCGTTTCCCACTGGGCCAGAAAGAACCCATCATCCCAGTTGCCGTTTCCACTCGCATAGTGGTCATCGCTCATCCTCAGTCAATCACTTGCGACGCATATTACACTAGGCCCAAATGAGCGCCGAGCGGGTGGGTTAGCTTCTCTTTCCATCAGAGCTCTCTCAATCCATATCTTCGTGCCGAGCTCTGTCGGTTGCGGCATCTACTCTACAAATACCGTAGCAAGAAGCGGGGCGCTAGTGCCTATATTGCGCTAAATAAACTAAACGCTTTCTACAATGCAAAACTTTTCCGCAAAACTACGGTAGCACGCCGTGGCCCAAACTGCAGGAATCAACGGTTCTGGTATACGTCTTTACTGTAGCGCATTCAAATTTTAAATTTAAAAAGTTTGGTATAGTCCGGGTCTCAAGCGGACATTTTAAATCGAGTACGATACAGTGGCGTAGCCAGGGGGGAGCAATCGGGGCAAATGTCCCCCCCAGATGCCAGCTTTGCCCCCCCCAGATGGCCAGCAAGAGAAAAAATTTTTGCCTGTGGCGCTGTAAATAGTAAAAATTTTTGCCTGCGGCGCTATAAATAGTAAAAGTTTTCGCCTGTGGCGCTATAAATAGTCAAAAAATGTTGCCTGCGGCGCTAGAAATAGTAAAAATTTTCGCCTGCGGCACTATAAATAACAAAAATTTTCGCCTGTGGCGCTATAAATAGTCAAAATTTTTGCCTGCGGCGCTAGAAATAACAAAAATTTTTGCCTGCGGCGCTATAAATAGTCAAAATTTTCGCCTGCGGCGCTATAAATAGTGAAGAATTTTGCCTGTGGCGCTGTAAAAGTGAACATATTTGCCTGCTTCGCTGTAAATAGCAAGATTTTGCCTGCGCGATCATTTTGCACCCGGTAGCTACAAACTGCTGAAGATTTTGCCCTCCCAAATTATTTTGCCCCTCCCACTTGTCAATCGGCAAAACGAACTGCTAGTATCCCATATATCGTTAGCACCACTTGTCAATAGGCAAAACGAACTGCTTCCCAATTGGCCCGAAGTGGACAGACGATGTACAGTACGTACAATGATGCGGACTCGGACTGCACTGCTGACGATTCTTAGACAGATAGAGCCGCTCGCTGACTGCGCCCCAACAACAGCGACAGCAGACCTGAGGCGGCAGTGAAAACAGTAAACGCAACAACACCAAAACCGAGGAGGCCGCTGGCTAGTTGACCCGACGGCAGCGTTAGAGTCATACTAGACAGATGGAATTTCTATACGTCTAGCCACTGTGGACGAACGTCCATCATATCTTCCGTATAGACGTCCTGCATCGACCTCACTAACGGCGCAGTTAGATCTGGCTCACACAGTTGTTTTCATCGAGTTGCGCATGGCGAGCATGGACGAGATGGCGACGCGGTGATCGAAAGGGAGAGGCAGTGGATGGATCACAGAGGGTTATCACAGCAGGGATCACAGAGATCACTTGTTGTCGAGTCGGTCGTGTCGGAAGGTCTCTGTGGCGTCGATGATGAAGGGGCGCACGTTGACGTGGTCGGGCAGCAGGTAGTTCTGTTGGAGGGCGTGTTGGACCAGCGCCATGTGGAGGTAGACGTACTGCTCGGGCCTCTGCACCATCTTGTCTCTCTGGCGGCGCATGCGGCGGACCAGCCCCGGCAGGTCGACGGTAAAGGGCGCGCCTCGCTCCTTGCACAGCTCGAGCTTCTGACAGCAGATGTCGAGGGCGGCGAGCGTGCCGGTGCGTCCGACGCCGGCGCTGCAGTGGATGACGATGGGCGAGTTGTGGTGGTCGACGGGCAGCCATCCCTGGGCGTAACCTTCGTCGGCCAGCTTCCGCTGATTGTAGTTGTACTGGCGGATGAGTCTCAGGACCGGCGCCGTCTCCGTGGGGATCCCTTTGTCCGGCCAGGCGTAGTAGAGGAAGAGCAGGATTCGCCGCGACTTCTGCTCGCTTCTCTTGTGCAGGTTGATGGCCACTGCGTCCCATAGTCGGCCGACGTTGTGCACGTTGCAGTTCTGGACGGTGTAGTCGCCGTAGAGGTCGGGAGGCGCGTCCACTTGGGTGGGCACGTAGAGGGCGCACTTGCCGCCGCCGACCTTGGTCAGGGCGACGACGACGACGCAGTTCTCTTGCCAGATCATGTGCCAGAAGTCGGCGATGGTGCTGGGTAGTGGGCCCTGGGTGCAGATGTAGTGCCGATCCCTCTCGTCCAGGCCGCCCACGTAGTTGGCGTGAATGTAGTCGTGGCCGGCCAGTCCTCGCATGATGACGCGCGTGCAGTCGAAGCAGCGGATGTCGGCCCAGCGGTTCCTCGGACGATTCCGCTCGAAGGCCAGCGCCGGCAGTCGCTCGTCCGCCCTCACGACGTCGATGACGTACTCGCGCATCAGCTGGCGCATGGCGTCCGCCTGGCCCAGCCTTGCCGCGAACTGCTGCAGCGTCGCCATTCCTTCCTTCTTCCTTCTTCTCTCCTTCTTCTCTTCTTTCTTACTTTCTTCGTCCGGCGTATTCTAACTTCCGAAGTTCGACTATAATTATTCGACTGGTCCTTAGTTTCAGTTCAAGAACTCCGGTGGCGTACTACGCAACCAGTCGCAGTTTTGTATCGATTAGAAATCGAATGGAATTTGCCACCACACGGCACGTGGTAGCGCGCCCGGCGGAATCCAACGAGCTGAGAGAATGGGTTCTCAGAGAAGAAACTGTGTATGCGGTGGTGACCTCATGACCCAACGTGGTTGTGTAGGTTGGATGACGGGAAAGGAGAAGTGATTCCACAAGCTCCCCATCGAATAAGCTTGTTCTCCAATTGTACCCATCCCTAGATTGAAAAGCCCACCTCAGGCACCTATTGAAAGTTCGCTTTCGACCAACTGCAGGTCGCAGCCGTGCATACCTTTACCATTGGTGCTGGCACGGAAGGCGAACGACCGCTGACAGGGCCGGTCGAAATGTTGGCCATCTCGTTACACCAATACGTTCGTCTGGCCTCGTTTTTTGCTCGATGGCGGCTACCTGGAAGTGTCGGATAGATGTTCGCGCTGTTTTCTGCTCCACCACAGCGGCCAGCGAGCAGTTGGTTGGCTGGCCATTCAGAGTATACGTATGCCGACGCGAATAAGCGACTTTGCTGCTGGCCCCTTCTTCCCGGCGAACCTTTTGAAATAAGCCTGGTGTCAGCATTGCTCACCCTTGCCGACCACGTACAATTTTTGGAAGCGGCTTCCTGTGGAAACGTTTATGTGTCCAAGTCTACTGCCGCCCCATAAGTTCCATAAGTTCATTTCATAAGTTCTGAATCCGTTAGCGGTTGCGCTGCGACTACTGTTTCAGTGCTGCGAAGAGACAGCTATATCTGGGTTGTTTTTTTTTTTTTTTTTTTTGTGTCTTTTTTGGCTGTGTGGGTTTTGTGGTTTTTTTTTGTGCTGTCTTTTTCTGTTCTGTGTTTTTTTTTTTTGTTCTTTGTTTCTTCTTTTTTTTTGTTTGGTTTTGGCGGTGTTATTTTTTGTGGATCTCTTTTGCCGTGCGCGACGATATATGCATCGCGCATTGTTGCTGGCAGTCTGTTCTGCCGCTTGAAGTCGCTCGCGAGACTACGGCACTGAGACCGGGAGGGAAGAATGAGGGCGAGACGAACAAAGCCGCGCCGCGCAGCCAAGAAAATAAACAGAGCCTTCGTCGTCGTCGTCGCGGCGCGCGCGCCGGCCCGTGTCCTTCGCGCCTCTCCATCGCAACTCGCACAGTTGGAGGCCGACAAAGTGAACGACACATCCTCGTGTCACGCCGGCGCGCGCCCTCGCGGTTCTTCTTCTTCTTCTTCTTCTTCTCGCCCGCCCCTCTCCATACCACTTGGTTTTTGTGCTGCGCTGAGACCTAGTTAGGGTACCACTCCGCCATCCTTCACGCGAAGGAAGCGTTTAGGCTACCTGTAAGTAATAAGCGGACGGGAAACTGCCCCTAACTATTTGCGGCCATTCCCTCGCATTTGTAAGGAGGCCTGGATGGTGCGTGGTCTTAACGCAAAGGAAGCATGACTGGTGCATGCCTGCTACGGTGCGCGTGGCACGGCGCTTCGACAGTTCTCTTCCGTTTTACCATCAGAGTCATTCAACCAACGGCTTGTATAAAGTAGGCCGTGCCCTTGTAACGGCGCTAACAAAGGCCGTCGAAGCGTTTCCATGCCTTATCACCCCCTGCTCCACTGTCTCCCTGTTTGTTGTTTGCACTAGCGCGAATATACATAGCAAGTCTGGTCGGCTGTGGAAAATGGCCGGTACATCATTCATACATACGGTGCCTAAGCAAAACTTTGGCGCGTTATTGTGCTTAGTTGGCTTTGGTGAGGGTCACCGATACTAAAGTCTGTTCAAGAAAGGCAGAGACTGGAGGTTATTTAAGTCTGCAGACTTAGTGCTTAGGGAAACCCAAATGATTTATGCATCGTTGGATACCCCTGTCGGCGTGTGTTGGCGCGGTGCGTGTTTTGCCGTAATCACGCAACACGCACTGGTTTGCGGCGCACATAAAAAATTCGAGGTTTTGTACAGGGTGGGCGATTTTGATAATTTTTACACCAGTTATACCCCAAGGTGTCCTGATATCACATTTCAAATTTCAGCAAAATTGATTCACCACAGCGTTAGTTCTGGCCTGCTGCGTGCACCCTACTTTGGCCCAAAATGGCCAAAATCGCCGAAATCGGCCAAAAAGGGTGCACTTTTTTAATAACTCAAGAAAGAAACGGCCAAATTTCTTTAAGCTTTCTGTGTGTTAACTAGAATCAATTGTCTACACAATGGAACAAACCCCATCTTATTCGGTTGCGACACGCTCGAATGCGACTCAATCAAAGAGACCCTACTTTTGGCCGAAACGACGCTTTTCAGCTCGATTGCGCATCGAGGCCGTCCAGCTGGCCGAAAAGCGTCGTTTCGGCCAAAAGTAGGGTCCCTTTGATTGAGTCGCATTCGAGCGTGCCGCAACCCAATAAGATGGGGTTCGTTCCATTGTGTAGACAATTGATTCTAGTTAACACACAGAAAGTTTGAAGAACTTTGGCCGTTTCTTCCTTGAGTTATTAAAAAAGTGCACCCTTTTTGGCCGATTTCGGCGATTTTGGCCATTTTGGGCCAAAGTAGGGTGTACGCGGCAGGCCATAACTAACGCTGTGGTGAACCGATTTTGCTGAAATTTGGAATGTGATATCAGGACACCTTGGGGTATAACTGATGTAAAAATTATCAAAATCGCCCACCCTGTACAAAACCTCGAATTTTTCATGTGCGCCCCAAACCAGTGCGTGTTGCGCGATTATGGCAAAACACGCACCGCGCCAACACACTCCGACAGGGGTATTCAACAATGCATAAATCATTTGGTTTCGCGAAGCACTAAGTCTGCAGACTCAAATAACCTTCAGTCTCTGCCTTTCTTGGACAGACTATAGTGGTACTACCACCAAAGAAAGCACAGTTCTAATGAAGGATGACTGTATAATTAGGGACACATCTTGATTTACCAGAGACGCCTTCCCTCAAGTTGGACCTGAATAGTCGTTTGAGTCCATTACAAATGAGCTCTTCGATGTGGCTTGGCTTGACTTGGCCACTAGGTACATACGATGATGCATTATACGAAGCTTACTTAGCAATACTGTTATAGAGACGCCATTCGCTCTCTTTGCTTTCCAGTTGAATTGTTCGCCTTGACGAGGAGCATGATCGCTCGATAGCACGACGATGACATCGGCGGTTTCTGCAAAACCTACTGCAGCCACAAGTGAGTCTTCGACCACACGTTGTCTTGCTTCCCTGAGCCGTCCGTCGAGTGTCGGCGGCACTCGGACCTCCTCCTCTCTCTCTCCCTCTCTTTCGCTCGGCAAGCTCCGTTTCGGTTTGACGCAGAAGCGACGTGGTCTGGTGAAGAGATGGCGGTCGGTGCAGTGTTGTGGTGTGTTTGCCTCTGCTTCTTTCCGTCGAAGCTGCTGCTGCTGCAGGGGGAAAAGGCGCGCGGCCGTAACGGATTAACACAGGGCGTTTGCGGTGCGTGCCAAAGTTTCTGAGTATCTAGAAGAGCGGAAGATGGGGTGGGTGGGGATACCGAGCGCGCTATCGGCGGGCAAGGGGAGCTGGGAGGAGGGGGAAGGGCGGGGAGCAGACAAGAGAACGCAGGCGGCTGACTGACTGACTAATCGAGAAGGGAGACTCCGACGTCGCCTTTGCATTCCGCTTCAGCCGAGCAGGGTGTGGAGGAGCAGAAGCTGCCGACGGAGAAAGGTGGAAGGCGTCGCCGCAGAGGACAACAGCGGCAGCAGCAGAAGCAGGCGGCCGCCGGCGGGCTTTCCTGGAACTGGTCGGCACTTTACCACCACACTCCTGTGTTGCTGCTCGACTTGGACGAAGATGAAGCGGACAATAAGAGCAACGTCATCCACGACGCTCAAGGCGTCACTGCGCATGCAGTAGTGGAACCAGCCGAGCAAACGATGCCTGTTCAACAACCCTTGGGAGCTCCAGCGCTGCCGGCCACCTTCGGACCTCCATTGTAAGTTCCCCCTAAGCCGCCGCCTACGCTAAGAATGAAGTCGTACGGCAGGCGTCAACCTTGAAGCGAGAGTCACCGAGGAAGAAAACAGCGCCGCATTCGTATGAACTTGACAGACGTCAGAAGAACGGCGTCAGTTGTTTCGGGTGGGGGGGGGGGGGGGGAAGAAGGGGCATCCTTGCCCGGCGCACCTAAAAACTCATAGGAAATTTACAGCCGCTCCTTCCGAGCCTTCTGTTTCAGTTCGTCCGAATGACAAAACTTTCCAGAAGGCTCTCACTGACTCAGACGCATTTCGAAGGTGGCAGGACATTGCAAATATGCTGGCAAATCTCAGGCAATCGTTCGGAGCGTTGCTGAAGAGCGGCAGTGGCGGCCAGCCGCATGTCAGTCCCCGGACAGAGCGGCGCCGGCAGCGAGGTCTGGAGATCGAGGCGTCGCGACGCGGCGCGACCAGCGGCTCGGACTCATCCTCGTCCCTGGGTTCGCCCTCGGAGACGGATGAGCAGCCAGAAGAGAGCAGCGGCTTGGACGAGCCCACGCGTCGGCGCAGCAGCCGGAGACGGCCCTACGCGCCTCCTCAACAGCCCCCAGCAGCGGGAGAAGGGGCCTTTTCGACTAAAGCGTCGTCGGTTAGCCCGGCGGGACCTAAGCGATCGCATCGCTCTTACAGGTACGTACTGCATATGTACATAATCTAACACAAGGCGAGTAACACTTGTTTCTCCACCACTGAAGCAAATATGGTGATTGTTGCAACTATACTTGCTAGGCGCTACCTCAAAGAGAAGCGAAGTCGATCACGGGACGCGGCGTCTTCGAGGTCCGTCTCCGGACCGATTCGGCAGTCGACGGTGGACCCAGCGTCGCTCCATTGGCAATGGGCCTATCACGACCAGCCGGTCGATCAACCTCACGTGACTCCTTCGCAGGTGACTCCGAAGTTGTTCATACATAGGTAGTCTCTGTCGTGCAGTGATGGACAAACAGCGCAAGCATACAATGCAGGTCCACTGGAAAGTGCACAAGATGCCTCTGATGTACGGGCCGCCGAAGCAGATGACGGCCCCTTCCGTTCACAATCCTCCGCCGCAGACGGCGCTCGAGACTGCTGTCTTCCCTGAAGGATCCATGGGGCTACATGCCGAGCAGTCTCCAGCGACCTTTCCCCAAGAGATTGTGGAGCAGCCGATCATTAGGCAGAGTGCTATGAACCCCAATCAACGGAGTCGGCAGCAGAACTGGATCAGTACTGGAGCAGCTCTTCTGCATCAAGGTTGGGTTTCGTGAACGGTGGCGTCACACATAGATGCAACATGACTGGCACCTTGTGTGGTTTTAACCTGACGTCCATATGGGGGTGGGTTGGCCGATCTAATTTTCAGGCTTTTTCAACCTGTAAGATCGGCTGGCCGACTTTACGGTTAATTTGAAAATGAGATCGACCAACCCACCCCCTTATGGACGTCAGGTTAAACTCTTTCAAACAAATATCACAGCGTGCTGGCTTACCGTTACCGTATACACGCGTACGTATTTGATGGGCTTTTCGACAGACTGGTAGTCTGGTAGGGAACTCGAATAACTTCAACATCCACGCTGCTATTTCGCAGAAACTTGAACTATTGTACGTTGGTCGATCTTCAACCCCGGCTGTCCTCAGACACCTCAACGTTCGTGTACCGAATCGTGTACCTACCTATACAAGACATTTCTCTGTTTAATACGTAGCGTTAAGCAAAATTGGTTTATCAGTTAAATACGAAGAAGTAGATACTGCCGAATCCAGACGTTTTAAAGAAGGAAAAGGACGGCGAGCCAACTTCAAATGTCCGGCGAAGCGACCGTCTTGTGGCTGTTGCTGTCGGCGGCGACGTCGATGGCACTGGTCTGCGCTTCGCTCGTCGGCTGCTCTGGGAAGAAGGAGAAGACGTCGCCAAAGAAGAACCAGAAAGGGGTCTTCGCCACGACTGCCAGTAGTGTCCACCCGATGCCTCGCTCGCCGGCCGGCGCTGTTGCGGTCGGCGCCCAACCGCTACAATTCCGGCAGCCACCTCCACCAACTGGGGCTCCGAGTGCCGGTGCGAGAAAGCCAACGCGTCCACCAAAGAAGAAGCCGGCTTCGACTGCCGCCGCTAAAAGAAAAGGCGCTTCGAATCCAGCGAAACCTACTGCTCCTGCTGCCGGCAGAAAGCCGAATGCAAAGCCGAAGCCGAAAGCGAAGGTGAAAGCGAAGCCGCCCGTGAAAACCGACGGCGCCACCGCTGCTAAGAAGCCCGAGAAAGGTTCAAAGAAATCGTCAAGGCATTCGTCGAGATCGAAACGGAAAGGACGAACGCCAGAAGCGGGAAGCTCGTGCACGGGAAGCTGCAGCCGGTCGACGTCGGCGACGGCGACGGTGGCGAAGCCGTCGGAGGGAAGCGAGTACTTCGACAGCATAAACTGCCAGCCGTTGACCTCGGATCTGGAGGGCGAGCTGTTAGCTGACTTAGGCGACCACGGCAGCAGCGACGGCGACGACGAAACGCCGCCGTCCGACTACGAAGCAGCCGACGGCATCGAGGAACCTGCGTCCACGCCACACGAATCGTCGCAGTCCAAGAAGAGCGAAGACGGCGGCGTTTTCGATGGCCAGCCAGCAGGGGGCGACGACGGCGACTACGAGTACATAGCCGTCATCAACTCAGACGAAATCGAGAACTGCTAAAAGATCAAAGCCGAGAGTGATGTGACGCTAAGTGATTCCGTGCTATGACTTCGCCGATTCTGGGAAACGGTCGTGTGCGTTGCGAGACAAGGTAACGTACGGGAGCTTCGGCGTACATAGATGCTACATGGTACAGCACGACGAACTCTGTGAATAGTTTTTATAGATATTTCAAACGAATCTATGTGTATCTAGAGAACTCTGTTTTCCGTTACCGACCAGCCACTTGCAAAGCCCTGTACAATACATACCTGTTGGTAGGCCCCTAGAACGACGAAGTTGTTAGCTATGACTGCGATTGCTTGTCAGGCACGAAGCATTCACCAGCTGCCGACTCGCAGACGGTTGTTGGGTCAACGGCGGCGGCTGCCAGTCGTTCCCACGGAAGTCAGGAGTCCTCGCCGCTGGACACCATACCAGTGAAGGAGACACCGGCCATGAAAGCGCATTTGAGAATCAGCGAAAACTCCGCCTTTCGCCCCATACAACCTGCCGGGAAGCCGGCCCAGCAGACGATGCCGCAGAGCTTCCCCCTTGGCCAACCGCTGGTCGCCGTCCCATCGCCCATCAAAACGATGTCCATCGACTCGTCGCTGCCTGCTGGACGACGGGTAGAGAGACATGTTAGTGCATCGTCGATGTACATTATTATGCGTAGTATGGCTAGTACCAGTTGCGAACACACAACACCAGCGGGTATCTTTCAGGCTTTGACACAGGAGGAGCCAGTCTACGTGAGTCTTAAAGACATAATCGAGCATGATCCTAAGCGGTCGGCAGCAACTCGAGTGTCCGCAAAGCCTCTGCTGGGAAGTATCACCAACGTTCCGGACAACCAGCCCATTGCTGCCGCGACATTGACTTCTTCTCTGCAGGTGCTTTCAGCGCAGTTCTACTGAGTCAGTCGCGATGGAGAATAACTGTCTTGCTTAGGTGCCGAAGGCAGCCCGCTTGTACGAGGAGCAGACGCGACAATTGCAGTTGACTTCGGCGCAGTCGTCCTCCCCTCTGCAGCACTTGCAAGCGGCCGCGCAGCAGCTCCAGCACTCAGCCAGTATTCTCAAGCCTAGTGGAACGACTACCGCTGGTGGTGACGGCAAGGAGAAGAGCGTTTCGACGGCAAGCCTGGCAGCAACCGTTGCAGCGGTCGAGCAGCTTGGTAAAAGAGTGACTGTGACGGCCGCCGCCAGCCGGCCGTTGCCGCAGACGAACGAAAGCAACTTGGAAAGGTGGCGCGCTCGTAAGAAGAGCCGCGAAGAGACAAAGCGAACGGTCTCATTTCACGAGACGGCAGTGAAGCCATCGGATCAGCAGCAGCAACAGCAGCAGCAGCAGCAACGGCCCCGACATGAATTGGACAGGTCGACGGCACGGGCACTCAATGCACCACCACGACCACTCACCGGAACCGTCAGTCTGGACGAGAGGGTCATGGCTGGGCCTCTGATGCGGTCGCGCACCTCGGATGCGTTACCAAGCGCCGCTGCCTCCGCGCAGCAGTCACGTTCACCCATTGGGCGAGACAACCAGAAGCCGTCGTTCCGCCGGCAGTTTGCCGAGGTGGAACCATTTGGAAGTTACGGTCTGGCCGGCGAAGTGATCGACCACAGGCAAACTGGCGAAAAGGCCTCTCACCTACACGCGTTGGCTGCTGATCCATCTTCTGAGCAGTTGGCAGTCGGTAGCAGTCAGACGAAGAGCTGGTTCGTCACCCCCTCCAAACTGGGCTCGTCACACAGCGGTCTAGAGAGCTCGGCAGCTGCTTTGTGGAGACAAAGGGAAAGGTTGGTGATCTCAAACTAACTGCTCGGCAAAGCATTGGCGACGGAGAATTGGTACTTTCCAGAGAGAAGCCGGATCGGCCGAGCGGTAGTCTAGACTCAGCTCTGCGCTTGGAGAGCCCTCGAGCTACGAGTATGGCGCCTCCCGAGTTTGTAGTTTCGGCGAGCATTCTGAAGCCGTCACCTCAACCGACTTCTCATGCACCCTTAGAATCGTAAGTGGTCATTTCTCCAAACAAACAGCGGAACTGAGCACAACATTTGTGTTCAGCAGGCGCCTGTCGAGTCAGGAAACGACTCGCGACAAAGAAGCACAATCACCTGTTGTTCTGAGGCCGACGGCGCCACCTCGCGGAGTGAGATCTGCGCCGAACCAACAGTCGCCTCTGCCGCCGTCGTCGCCCACAACGGCCGGCGGCCGGAACGTCTCCTCGAAAACGCTTCTCTTCGAGAAGATCGCGGCGGATGGAGAAGAGAACGTTCGCAAGTCCTACCCCCCTTCGATGGCCTCGCCGCAACCGACTGCCAGAGTCTCCGTTGTGGCGCATCCCCACGTGCGAGTGCACGCCGAGCCCGACCCGATGACCATCCTCGAGGAGCCGCTCGAGTTTACCATTCGCGCCGGCGATCGGTCGCCCATGCAGCTGTCGGCGATGTTGGCGAAGGGGGACGAGATGACGCAGTCCCAGTCGAGCGACCAGGACGTGTCAAGACTCAAGGTGGCCGACAAGATGAAGATCTTTGAGAAGAAGATCGACGAGATCGAGCGGCGCCGAACCAGACGGCAGACTCAGCCGGTTACGCAGGCGAGTGCCGTCGACGCGAGAACAAAGAGATTACGCACATGCAGATGCGATGCGATGTTGCTAAAACTGTTGAGAATCACGCTCTTTTCACAGGAAGAAGTGTTTGCCGCCGCCATCTCCATTGGCAAGTCGGCTGCGAATGGATCCACAAGCCGAGAGCAGGGAGCAGGATATGGAGGTGTGTTGCTATCAGAGTCATTTCACGCCTTGATGGTAACCCACCGATCAGACTAGAAAGCCGTCGCATTCAGGAGCGGCCGACTCCAGCAGAGACAAGAAGCAGAAGGCGGTTGAGTCCACTACGCCTGCCATCAGGCCAAAGCGAGTCGTCTTTCTGCACACGTCGTTGTCGCAGAGCAAAGAAGCTGATGAACCGAAAGAGGTCGCCCAGACAACGCCGGCCGAAACTGCGCCAGTAGCACCTGCAGAGCCGTCCGCCAACAATAAGACAGCGGAAGGTGACGCGCAAACGGCGCTGTCGACGACGGCGCCTTCGACAGGAACTGGAGAGGACGGCCAAGTTAGAAAACGGCGCGAGGCGCGCCAGCGGCGGAGAATCATGTGGGTTTGCGCATGTATACATGTAATGTACAGAGGATACGTCTTTTGTGGGCAGTGCTAAACGTCAACAATGGTTGCCCCGGCTGACTTGGCTGAATATCTGAAAACACTGGCCGTTCTATGGATAATCGTTTTCGTTGTCTGCTTTCTGTACATCGGTCTTCCCCTGTTGATCCCTACATGCCTTTTCGCGCTTCTTGAACGAATCGGCGTCATCACTTTCCGTCCAAACCATCTAAAGCGAGACTAACTACTCGCTTTTGTAGGTGCCTTGGCGTGCATAGTGAGTATGTAATGTCTGATGTATGTACATTCTCGTAATTAGAGCTACTTCACTATGCAATAAAACTTAAAGGTTTGCGCTACCCTAAATTAAAGTCTACTAATCCGAAACGTGCGTAGAACGATGTCCTGAGATTTTCGCTAGTAAACAACAAAGTTTGCCGCTGACTTTTGTTTGATGGGTGTATGAGAGTCCTCAAGCCATGCTGCAGCTGGTCGTACAGATAGTACTTACATCAGGTATGCTGCTTTTGTGTATCTCCACAGAACAAATGAGCAATCCCCTTTCAGATTCTTCAGCGGGAAGACAGCAGAGCCGTCGGCGGGGGAGAAGCAACAAGAGAAGAAGTCTATTCCTATTCCCACAAGTGCTTCTCTGACCGCTTCTTCCAACAACAACAACAACAATGCTACTCTGGTCGCTGCTTCTTGAGAGGCCCCCGTGGCATTGAGAATTACTTCTCCTGCTTCTTTCTGCATCTTTTGCTCATACTTTTACCAGGAGTTACCGCAAAATGGTGCCATACGCAAAGCGTCGTGTCGTATATGTAGCAGAATGTTAATGTGATCCCGGGCGAAAAGTATCGAAGTCGTGCTTGAAGTTTCTGCCGAGGGTGCGTGTGCAATGCGTATTTTGGTTTCGTCCCTAGAGATTCAACCATGTACTTTGTATCGTCACTCTACAAACCCAGCTGCTATACACACGTATCGAACACACACTGCAACCTACTTACCTACACACCACAAATTCACAATGCTGCTCGACTTTTGACGGCAGTCGTTTTGGTCTCAAATTTCAACCTTATAGGGCATCATTCTATACGTTTTTATGAGGACGCACAGTCATCGTGACAAAGTGCAGCGCTGCAGCGGCGGAAGAAAGGGCCCCTCTCTACTCTGCAGTCCGCCGTGCTGAGTCAATCGAAAGGACCCTACGCAACCTCACGTCTCGCATGCGCGCACGTCGCGAATTGCGTGCAAAGCGAACGTTCGCGCAGTGCCGAACGCATTTATACAGATCCCGCCCAATTTCTCGTTTGTGTCGGTCGCGCTCGCGTTTATGGTTGGTTGGGGCACTAAGGGAGAGTGAGAGGGCGAGCGACCGGCAGTGGAGAGTTGTAGGCGCACCCTTGGCGCCTCGCTGTCAGTCTAGCCTAGCGGCTATCGCTGGCGCAACCGTTCGAAGTGATGTGTTGGTGTTGTTGTCGACCGCCGTCGATGGAGGCGGCCGATACACTGCCCGTCCAAGTTTATGATGGCACGGCCAGGCGGCGTTCGCTACCCCACCCGCAGCTGGACGGACCGCGGAAGGCACAGCGGTGGTTGGTCGTCTCTGTCGGCTTGCGCCCCATCATGCATTGCCACCGATACATCGCGATGGAAGAGGAATTGCGAATGCACATACAACCTGCGCTGTTTGTCTGTCAACGCGGCGGTTGCCCTCCATCTGAGCGAACCGCATCGCGATCTCTCTTGCTTGGGCTCGGCTGCCTGTCGTCTCGCCCTTTACTTCAAAGCGACGGATTCCCATCTGGCAGTCGCTCGGACGAGCTCTCGACTGGGCCTACGATGGCCGCCTTTGCTTCGAACGAAACGGCAGCCAGTTCTTTCCTTCTTTTCTTCTGCGCCTCTGCCGGCTGCTCCCCCTCGTCTATTGTGCGGCCATGACTCTGCTCTGCTGCCTATGTATGTAGGCTTCATTCTCTCCTCCCTCCAACAGTCTAGGCTTCACATAGGCACGGACGGCCAGGCTTACTGCTTCTCCCCTCTCCGCGGCTCTGGTCTTCGGTTGAATCGGGCCAGCTAATAGAATTGGGCGCGCCAGACCATCGGAAACAGCACTCTACACTTCCTTGCCTTGGCGCCCGCTGCCCCCTCTATTGGGCTGACTCACTGTTTGCCTTCCTCCGTAGAAAACGGCTTTGCTTTGGACGGCGGTGAAACACGACGTCGAGCAGCAGCAGTGTCCACCCACTTGCGCGCCCGGAAGAAGAAGGACGGAAACAACAATGGACAAGCAAGATCAAGAGGAACCCACTGAAGGCACCATCGCGAACAGGTTTGTTTTGGTGTCACCATATGTACTGTTTCAAATTTGAATCCGTTGAGTTCACGCGCGATAATATGAGTCATGTCGAAGATTACTGTATTTGGCGCTGAAGGTTCGTCTTCAAAATCTGATACTCACAGTTGCTAGGCACAAACATGCTAAGGGCGAAGTCGGTTTCACCTGCTGGCTGAGTGGCTAATGGTGTCTGTCGACTGCAGGCTGCGTTGGCTGAGGGAACACGGCGAGACTGACTGGAAGGAGCGGCTGAAGGCGGAGCGCAGAAGCGACAACGATGTCGCCGTCGTGTTCCGAAAGAGGCCGGTTGATCAGTCCTCCGTGGTGGACGCCGCTTCGGCAGGCGGAGACGGAGAGCAGGAGAACGTAGGGGAAGCGATGTTGCTTGCTCAGTCTGTCGGCGTCGAGTGTCGTCGCTAGCCTTCGACGTACTGCTTCAGCGCCGGCCGCAAACAATTGCCGACCGCCTGGTGCAGCTGACCGAGTCGTCTAGCCAGTGGACGAAGCGCTCGCGCTCTCCAGTTGGAGAACTGCGACCCTTGACGGTCGTCGGCAAGTTGGAGAAGGCGGGAGCGCTGCCGCTGTCTGCGGGAGATCGAAGCAACTCGAAGACAACCGGTGAGTTCTACTAGCGTTCATTCAATCCTTCTGTGACAGGCAGGCAGTCGTCTTAGGCCGTCGGGAAGGTAAAAAAGATGTTCGCGTTCACCACAGGAAGCAGTCCGGCAGTTCGTTGTCGTTCGTCCACGCCCATCAAGAGCCTAGTCGTTGTGCCCGAGCGGCTCGACGACGGCTTCGACCACTTCTTTGGCCGGTCCGATGCCGAAGCGACACCGGCGTCCTCGCAGCAACGTCGATCCAGAATCGACCTGGATGGACATCTGCAAACCCCTGAAATGTATTCTCTTCTTGTTCGATTGGCATTCGAATCTGTGCGGTAAGGTGGTGAATACTTCGTTCTGTGACAGGCTACACGGCGGCTCCTCGAAGGACAGGCCGAAGCCTTCGCGCAGACGTCCCACCAGCGGCAACCCCTTGCGCAGTCTGGAGAAGCGCCACGATCTGGTCAAGCGCGAGTACAGCGAAGAGCGCACCGCCGCCTCTGCTCGCTTCTCTATGCTGGACCCGCGTAAGCTGTTGACTCCACATGGGGCTTCGCCTCGGCCACATTCGATGGCTGCCACGCCGTCGTCTCTTCCCTTCAAGGCCGGCAATCGAGGTGAGGACGGGGTGTGGAATTCAGATGTAGCATCGTATAAATAATCCCCAAAATAGCCAGTTGTTATGTTGCACTGTTGTTCCAATTCAGACGACCAGCTTGCCAGCGAGGCAGTGCGGGCGCTGACGGCCAAGGAGGACTTCGGGGCGGTGGCGCGGACTCTGAAGTCGACCGCCGACGGCAACAAGACGCCCAGCCGACTGCTTCTCAACAAGCCATACAAAGACCTCATGCTGATCCAGTTTAGAGGTACCAATCTCGCACGACGAAATTGGTTTCTTCCATCGAACATGCTTCGTTGAACGGCCAAATGGATGCTGCGATTTTCGCCTGCAGTAGGGTCTTGTGTACTGAACCGTACAGGGGCAAGAGACTGGTTGTTCGTTTGCGTACTTGAATATGTGCGTAGGTAATTCGAATCCGTTCAGGGCGTCGCTCGGTCGACGGCCGGCTCGTGGAGCCGAGTGTGTGTTCTCTTCACGGCTGCGCCTGCTTCTTGCTGGTCACCAAAGCCGACCTGATTGTCTTCGAGGGGCGCTTCGCCAACATCCTTGAGAAGGCGAAGGTCCTCTTCTGATCACTGGAGGGTGGTGATCGATCGCGTCTTGAGTCGGATGAATAAGACAGACGGATGTTTGCAGGTCCGGGAGGTGGCTAACTACCTTCTAACAACGCGCGACATGGGTTGCATTGTGGCCGACAAAGTGGAAGAGCTAATCGAAGAAGACGGTGTCGTGCCCCCGAGCGCGGCAGCCAAACGCTTCCTGGAGCTGCTTCACGCGGATGGCTTCTCCAAAGGAGAAAGCAGCGCAGGTTTGAGCATTTGTCTCGCGAATGGGGAAGAAAGAAGTATTCGTAGTCGCAAGTCCTCGGCTGGTTGCAGACGCTAACTATGAAGAGTTCTACGAGGACATTGTGAACGAGACGACTCGAGTGTTTGCGTGGGACGGTGAGAAGCAGCAGCTGCTTCCCCTGAAGGAGCTGAGCGGTCGCCAACTCTCCCATTCCGTACTCGATGCCGCCTCTGGGGTTGGCCCCAATTGGCTGTTGCTTCCCTCTTGTATCAATCGAGTGCGTTGGTCCGCAACCTTTACGCTTCTTTTTTCAGCTGCTGGTGCTGGACTTCGACGTCGAGGTCTACGTGTGGGCGGACACACGGCAGGCGAGCGCTCGACAGCGTCAGCAGGCTATGGACGCTGCCAAGGAAGCGCTGCTTCTCGAGCGCCGACCCGCCTGGCACCTGTTGGGCGAGGTGAAGAGGGGACTGGAGACGGCCCTCTTCCGCCAGAAGTTCGCCGACTGGCCCACGCTCGAGGCGCTCAAGGCGGTGCAGATCAGGCCCGTTGTGCGCCAACTGGCAGAGGAGATGGAACAGAGGTTCGCTATTGTTCGCGATGGTCAGCAGAAGCAGACGCTGTGCGCACTACGCAAGGCACTGTTGCAGACTGCCCAACGGCCTGACGAAACGCGAGGTGATGGCCTTCAAGGATCCTCTGTCCGTTCGAGTTGAGCCGGCGGAGCTGGCGAAGCAGCTGCTGGAGAGACGGCGCGTTGAGCCCAACCTTGTATTGGAAGATCAATCATTGGGCAGAGGTCGCACATCTCAGGGACACAACACAACAGACGGAGACAGTTTCAGGGTTGGTGCAGAGAAAGTCTTTTACGCTTGTGTACCTTTGTCTTTGGTGGAGCTACTCGACTGCTCAGGTTCACACAGAAGACGTCAAGGTGTGGCGCGTGTGCGCGGACACGCATGGCGACGTGGTCGTCGACCTTCCGCCGAAGGACTACGGTGTCTTCTACTCTGACGCTTGCTACGTTGTTCGCTGGCAGTATAGGGTCAGCATATCCGGTGGGTGTAGAAGATTGAATGGCTTTGCGAACAGGCGTCTTGACCGTGGTTACCGATTGCTTCTACACTACGCATGTCAGGGATCAAGTCGGTGCTGCATAACGGGAAAGCTGTTGGCGAAGAGAAGGAGACGGGCAGACGGCGCCTAGCCCTCTTCTACTGGATCGGCCAGTCCTCGGCCCGTTCGCTGCAGGGCCGCTGCGCCCTGGCCATCAAGCAGTTGGACACGGAGCGCAGTCCCCAGTTGCGGATCAGTCAAGGACTGGAGCCCCCCGCCTTTCTGCGCCTCTTCGAAGGCGCCGCCGTCACTTGCATTGGCGACGGCAACTCGGCATCGGAGCGGCGTCGCTGTCGCCTATTTCGAGTTGGAGGCGGTCCCTTCGCCAGCGAAAGCTGTCTCGTCGAACTGGCGCCTACCCATGAGCTGCTAAGAAGGCAGGCCGCTTACGTTCTCCTCGAGGAGTCGGCCCAGAGAGTCAGCCTGTGGATTGGAGCGCTCTGCGCTTCACACATCGGGGAGATCGCTAGACAAGCGGCGAACTTGTTGGCCAACCGTCACTTTGGCTGCGGCTGCGACAACGAGGCTGTTTCCACTGGAGAGTCGCCTCCCGCTTCGTGGAGAAAGCTACTGGGATTGGCGAAGAGCGAATTCGCTTATCCTCTGCCACGAGAGCCGTTTCACCCGGCCTTGACGATGCGCCTGTTTCGCCTGGTAGCCTACAGGTGGGGAACTCTCTTAGGTCCACTTTTCTGCGGCCTGACTGATGTTGCAACGTTTGACTGCCCTCTGCAACTCTTCTTTGACGGTTCCAGCAGCGACCAGTTCAACCTGCTGGAGTGTGCTGGCTGCTGCTACTCGTCGCTGCGCAGCGTGCCCTTCCCCTTCGAGCAGGACGACCTGTACAGCGCCGACCAACCGGCCATCTTCCTCCTGGACCAGGGCGACTTCCTTTGGCTGTGGGAAGGCTGGATGGACAACGACGACGTCGGCGACGAAGACCAGGCGCTTCTCCAGCGACAGCGCATGGCGCGCCTCTTCGCATTCCGCACGGCCGACGCCTACTGCCGTCTCAAGTTCGGAGAGGAAACGGCGATCGGCCGCTGCCTCGCCGTCTACGCCGGCCTTGAGCCGTCCCAGTTCGTGGCGCTCTTTCCCAGCTGGGAAGAGATGCCTGAGGCGAGGAAGGCGAATCTGGCGGTGGGTATTTGTGTCGGTGTTGTGTGTCACTTTGGTGGACGCGGCTCGTTTCAATTGCAGCTGGGCAAAGAGCCACAAATTGCTGTGAAGCTGGAGAAGCTGATGTGCCAGTTGACTCGAGACGAGTACCCACTGAAGACCCTGCAGAGTCGGCCTCTGCCCGACGGCGTGGACGGCACGCGTCTGGAATCTTATCTGAGCGACGTCGATTTCGAGCAGCTCTTTTCAATGTCCAAACAACTCTTCAATGAACTGCCAACCTGGAAGAAGGTCAAGTTGAAGAAAGACAGCGACCTGTTCTAACTGCAGATAATTCCCTAGGAACTCAGCTAGGTGTGTCCAATGTCCTACTCCACACGCATACACTATTGTGATCCCGCTTAGCACTGGCCACTGCCTTGCCTTGTATGTAGGCAGACTCGTCTCGTGGATCGGATTGGTAAACGGTACGCGTTTTCGGTGCGGTATGGTTTTCCTTTTGTACATATGTTGGCATTCTGTCGCTTGACGCTTGGATAGCTAACTTACTAACATCACTACGAGGTGAACAAGCAGCAGTGGATTGGCGTCAAGCGGTTCATCTGGTACGAGAATCATAGTTCGGGTGAAATAGGGTACTCTCTCGTACGTTCCAAATCGCCGCTTTCTTCGATCGCCGTGGCTGCAAGAGCAAAGACAGCGTCCTTGGCCATAGTCGGTGTCAAATTCGTCTTTGCCGGTTGTCTTTTGCTGACGTCATTTGTTGGCGACGACGACATCGTCTGAAACGACAGCCAGCTGCTTATTACGAGCATCCGACATATTCAGATTTCAGGAAAGTTCCCCCCCTGCTGGGGGGTAAGGACAGGTGAATTTGTTCGTCCTTATGAAGGCTGATGATGAACAGGCTGTGTATCTCAGATGACTTCGGGCCCTCTACTACACGGACAAATTCAGCGTGCTCTGTTCACGCGCACGAAGCTTATCACGTACGCACAACGTACATGCGGCAAACGCACTCTACCACTATCAACACACGTGTGTGGATTCAGTGCCTGCCACCGCATCTCACACAACACAATGTCCGCACTCAGTGCAACGTACGCAAGGGTGACGGACCCCATGGCTAACTCCCACTTTGACCGCTCAGCCATGCACGCAAGTAGATGGCTTCACCTGCTAACAGAGCTTCTGGAGGTATTAACGTTGGTAAATGCACATTCTGCACTACTGCTGGGTAAGCGATTTGCTTGCAGTAAGTACACAAACGACAAACACAGAGACTCATAATTTAGTGAGAGTTGGGCACCCATATACAGAGCACGCTGAATTTGTCCGTGTAGTAGAGGGCCCGAAGTCATCTGAGATACACAGCCTGTTCATCATCAGCCTTCATAAGGACGAACAAATTCACCTGTCCTTACCCCCCAGCAGGGGGGGGGGAACTTTCCTGAAATACACACCCTGTCCATGTCCACAGAGTGGACACCTTCAGGGGGGGGGGGCATAGAGCAGGTTTGCTGTGAGGTGTGTTGCGGAGTTGCCGGATCTACTTCTGCAACCGGGTCTGCATCCTTCCATGTTTCTTTCTTCCTCCCATGTTCATTCATGTTTCGTTCGAGTTTGGGCTGTTTGAGGAATAATGAGTCGTACTGCTTCCTTTCGTTCGGTGTCTTCTCTTTACTTCAGTCAGCAGCACGACGACTACGGTACCTCCCTCCCTCGTGATCCCTTCTTGCTCTTCGTGGCGTTTCGTCTCCCTACTCCATTCAAGTTCAAACGGCCGCCAGACGACTTCGACGATCCCTGCTCCTTCCAGAAGACTCTTACGACGATTGCCATCGACACAGTCTTCTGTGAACTGTCTACTGTATCGCGAATCACCTGATACCACCTGATTCTGGATCCGTCTGGCGATGTCTTTGTGCCGTGCGTCAGTCGAGTACGCGACCGTCCTAAATTGAAGTCTCCCTTTTTAGCACTCCGACCCCAAAAGGGGCGGAGTGCTATAGTGGAGCTGCTCCCGATCAAAATTTTTGCCCCAAGATTTCTCGCGCGTGGTTCATCCGATTTGGACGGGGTTTTTTAGCACTCCGACCCCAAAAGGGGCGGAGTGCTATAGTGGAGCTGACACCGACTAACTTTTTTGCCCCAAGATTTCTCGCGCGTGGTTCATCCGATTTGGACGGGGTTTTTTTTAATCGATAGCTCTCGAGGGATAGTAGGTGTGGACGGACCTTCATTTTTTTCGCGTGGTGGGAAAATTTCGAGAAAAATTCAAAAATTCAAAAATTTACTTACTGGGAGGGTGTTCACCCAGCTGGAATTTCTGGAATAGTCGGTCGATTTTGACGCCCTTTGGATATGTTATAGCCCTCTACGAGAGCTTCTGCGGAAAAAAAATCCCGAGCCAATCGGCCGACGCGTTCTCGGGTTACGGTAGCCGAAAGTGGTTTTTTGACAAAAATTTGCTTTTAAAAAATCCTAGTAAATCAGGGAGTTGTTGGATCGGGCCAGATATCTCCAATCGGCAAGATTATCATGTTCTCTTTCGTTTAAGACCAAAATCTCTGAAATCCGCCGAGGAAATCTTGAGTTCTGCGGTACCAAAAAGGCTCCGTCGGGAGTCGAAAATTCCAATTTTCGACTTTCGGCCGTCTTAGCGCTCGATTGCGCTGATTTACGGCCGAATGGACTGCACCACGCGATTCCCCGTTGAAAACTGATCCGGAATCAATTTTCAAAAATATTTTTTCGGCTACCGTACCCCGGCCGCGTCCAAAATTCGAATTTCCACCCGGGCGGTCAAAATCAATGTTGGAGTCGATCCCGGCGCTTTCGAGGTCGCTGATGCCGAATCTGGCATTGTTTTCGCGTTTCGGATCAAAATTCGCGAGTTTTTGCCGATTTTCGACCTACCGAAGCCCCACGTTGAGGAACCTCGATGTGAGGTGATTGTACGTTTGTAATGTCGATTCTAGGGTGTTTCGCGGCGAGGAACGCGAATTCGCTATTGGTTTCTCCATATTGTGTCGATTTTGCCTTCAAACAGCCACTTTCCTAATGCCGAAATTCAAATTTGAATGCAACTTCTACCGTACTCTCCTCAAACTATGTTGTAGCTTAAATTTGCGCGCCCATTCAAACTTCTGAATTGAAGGAAATGCAGTGCGGAAAGACGGCGTGGTGAAGTCAGCATTTGCGCATGAATTGTCAATTCTTCCCATCCAAAATGGTAAGGCGAGTCGGCGATTGGCGCAGCCCCGAATATTAGCTGCCGGCTACTGGTTGAATCGAAGCGAAATGGCGCATTTTGGGCTCAATTCGGCCTGGTCTACAGGATTTCGGTGGAGTTCTGCTGCGCGCCGGTCCTTGTAGGTGTAGGGAATATGCGTACTCTGAAACTCGCGCGCCGGCGGAATTTGTGGAGATTCTTTGGGCGGAAATCGGCCTTATTTCTCATGATAAGTGAGTGGCGGTCTGCTTTCTCCCGTTCTGGTCGGAGTGCTTCACTGCAGGTTCTCCTGCACGTTTCCCTTGTTTTAATCGATAGCTCTCGAGGGATAGTAGGTGTGGACGGACCTTCATTTTTTTCGCGTGGTGGGAAAATTTCGAGAAAAATTCAAAAATTCAAAAATTTACTTACTGGGAGGGTGTTCACCCAGCTGGAATTTCTGGAATAGTCGGTCGATTTTGACGCCCTTTGGATATGTTATAGCCCTCTACGAGAGCTTCTGCGGAAAAAAAATCCCGAGCCAATCGGCCGACGCGTTCTCGGGTTACGGTAGCCGAAAGTGGTTTTTTGACAAAAATTTGCTTTTAAAAAATCCTAGTAAATCAGGGAGTTGTTGGATCGGGCCAGTTATCTCCAATCGGCAAGATTATCATGTTCTCTTTCGTTTAAGACCAAAATCTCTGAAATCCGCCGAGGAAATCTTGAGTTCTGCGGTACCAAAAAGGCTCCGTCGGGAGTCGAAAATTCCAATTTTCGACTTTCGGCCGTCTTAGCGCTCGATTGCGCTGATTTACGGCCGAATGGACTGCACCACGCGATTCCCCGTTTAAAACTGATCCGGAATCAATTTTCAAAAATATTTTTTCGGCTACCGTACCCCGGCCGCGTCCAAAATTCGAATTTCCACCCGGGCGGTCAAAATCAATGTTGGAGTCGATCCCGGCGCTTTCGAGGTCGCTGATGCCGAATCTGGCATTGTTTTCGCGTTTCGGATCAAAATTCGCGAGTTTTTGCCGATTTTCGACCTACCGAAGCCCCACGTTGAGGAACCTCGATGTGAGGTGATTGTACGTTTGTAATGTCGATTCTAGGGTGTTTCGCGGCGAGGAACGCGAATTCGCTATTGGTTTCTCCATATTGTGTCGATTTTGCCTTCAAACAGCCACTTTCCTAATGCCGAAATTCAAATTTGAATGCAACTTCTACCGTACTCTCCTCAAACTATGTTGTAGCTTAAATTTGCGCGCCCATTCAAACTTCTGAATTGAAGGAAATGCAGTGTGGAAAGACGGCGTGGTGAAGTCAGCATTTGCGCATGAATTGTCAATTCTTCCCATCCAAAATGGTAAGGCGAGTCGGCGATTGGCGCAGCCCCGAATATTAGCTGCCGGCTACTGGTTGAATCGAAGCGAAATGGCGCATTTTGGGCTCAATTCGGCCTGGTCTACAGGATTTCGGTGGAGTTCTGCTGCGCGCCGGTCCTTGTAGGTGTAGGGAATATGCGTACTCTGAAACTCGCGCGCCGGCGGAATTTGTGGAGATTCTTTGGGCGGAAATCGGCCTTATTTCTCATGATAAGTGAGTGGCGGTCTGCTTTCTCCCGTTCTGGTCGGAGTGCTTCACTGCAGGTTCTCCTGCACGTTTCCCTTGTTTTAATCGATAGCTCTCGAGGGATAGTAGGTGTGGACGGACCTTCATTTTTTTCGCGTGGTGGGAAAATTTCGAGAAAAATTCAAAAATTCAAAAATTTACTTACTGGGAGGGTGTTCACCCAGCTGGAATTTCTGGAATAGTCGGTCGATTTTGACGCCCTTTGGATATGTTATAGCCCTCTACGAGAGCTTCTGCGGAAAAAAAATCCCGAGCCAATCGGCCGACGCGTTCTCGGGTTACGGTAGCCGAAAGTGGTTTTTTGACAAAAATTTGCCTTTAAAAAATCCTAGTAAATCAGGGAGTTGTTGGATCGGGCCAGTTATCTCCAATCGGCAAGATTATCATGTTCTCTTTCGTTTAAGACCAAAATCTCTGAAATCCGCCGAGGAAATCTTGAGTTCTGCGGTACCAAAAAGGCTCCGTCGGGGGTCAAAAATGCCGATTTTTGATTTTCGGCCGTTTTATCGCCCGATTGCGATGATTTGTGGCCAAATGGACTGCACCACGCGATTCCCCGTTTAAAACTGATCCGGAATCAATTTTCAAAAATATTTTTTCGGCTACCGTACCCCGGCCGCGTCCAAAATTCGAATTTCCACCCCCGAGGACAAAATCAATGTTGGAGTCGATCCCGGTGCTTTCGAGGTCGCTGATGCCGAATCTGGCGTTATTTTGGCGTTTCGGATCAAGATTGGCGAGTTTTGGTCGAAATTCGACCTACCGTAGCCCTACGTCGACGAAACTGAAAGGGGGGGGTATGAATGGTGGCAGTGGCAGTGGCAGTGGCAGTGGCAGTCGGGGGTATGAATGGTGGCAGTCTGGCAGTGGCAGTCAAAATCTTTGTGGAAGCACATTTTGCGGCAGAGTAGGCCGATCGAGATGGGACAAAGACCGATCTATGCAGCTCGTCATGGCCTTTAATTTTGTAGTTGTCGAATTTTTTCGAAGTCGTCAAATTTCATATGAAATTTCTAAAAAATTGATTTTTGGCGCATATATTGACGAATTTCGCACAAAAATAGACACATTACGAAAAAGTGGTTCTTGCAAAGAAGATGCGGCTTGGGAAGTCCTATAACATGAAAATTTAATTTTCACCATATCTGCTCTGATGAACCCACGTGGAACAAAAATATTAGAAATTTGTACAAAAAACTAAAATTTGCGTCTTTCACATTAACAGTTACAAAAATGCGATTCTCATGTTATAGGACTTCCCAAGCCGCATCTTTTTTGTAAGAACCATTTTTTCGTAATGTGTCTATTTTGTGCGAAATTCGTCAATATATGCGCCAAAAATCGATTTTTCAGAAATTTCGTATGAAATTTGACGACTTCGAAAAAAGTCGACAACTACAAAATTAAAGGCCATGACGAGCTGCGTAGATCGATCTTTGTCCCATCTCGATCGGCCTACTCTGCTGAAAAATGTGCTTCCACAAAGAATTTGACTGCCACTGCCAGACTGCCACCATTCATACCCCTGACTGCCACTGCCACTGCCACTGCCACTGCCACCATTCATACCCCCCCCAACTGAAAGTGTGGTAATTGTACGGTTGAAGTGTCGATTCTAGGGTATTTCGCGGCGAGGAACGCGAATTCGCTATTGGTTTCTCCATTTTGTGTCGATTTTGCCGTCAAACAGCCACTTTCCTAATGCCGAAATTCAAATTTGAATGCAACTTTTACCGTACTCTCCTCAAACAATGGTGTAACTTAAATTTGCGCGCGCATTCAAACTTCTGAATTGAAGGAAATGCTGTGCGGAAAGAAGACGTGGTAAAGTAAGGATTTGCGCATGAATTGTCAATTCTTCCCGTCCAAAATGGCAAGGCGAGTCTGCGATTGGCGCAGCCTCGAATCTTATGTAGCTGCCGGCTACTGTTTGAATCGAAGCGATATGGCGCATTTTGGGCTCAATTCGGCCTGGTCTACAGGATTTCGGTGGAGTTCTGCTGCGCGCCGGCCGGTCCTTGTAGGTGGAGGGAATATGCGTACTCTGAAACTCGCGCGTCGGCGGAATTTCTGGAGAATCTTTGGGCGGAAATCGGCCTTATTTCTCATGATAAGTGAGTTGCAGTCTGCTTTCTCCCGTTCTGGTCGGAGTGCTTCACTGCAGGCTCTCCTGCACGTTTCCCTTGTCCCCGCTCCGCCCCTTGCTGTTGTGTTTGGCCCGTTAGGCCAGTAAAGTTGTTTGTTTGAACCTTGTGGCAACCAACAGCGGCTTCCAAGCCAGCCCATCGACGGAAATCTCGCCGGACAGCGACTTCTTCAAGAGATAAGTGCCGTTTAGTGCGTGTCTGACGTCTTCACAGGGTAGCGCTGGTTGGTGCAGGGCTAGACGGGCTAGAACCCTGTCACCAACTGGCGTGGACCTGATTTTCGATTCTCACTTCCATCTTTCCAGAGAGAGAGCGTTGGAGAGCGACTGGGCGACGTCGACGTCAAGGGACCCGCACAGGTGCTGCCTCTCGGGCCAAGCGACGGTCGCCAGTCAAGGAAGTGTGTGCGCGGGCGCGAGCTCTACGGCAAGAGCAACCTCGCGGCAGGATTCTACCCAGCCCGGGTGTGTACCACCACGTGCCCTGTGTTGAACGTGCACGAAAACGCGCTTTGCGTCTTACGCGTCGCCGCTGCTACCGAGTGAGAGTGCCCCGGCTGCTCATCATTTTCGCTCCGCGATTGCGCTGCCTTCGAATTTATTCGCGATGTCTTCGCTGCAAGACCCCAACGATTTGAACTGTCAGGAGTGCGGTTCCCTAGTCGACACTAGAGCGGGCGGAGACGAGTTCTTTGACTGCGTGTGTGACAAGAAGGTGCATAAGCGCTGTCTGAATAGCGAGAGCGTCAAGAAGCCTAGTAAGGCGCGCACGGGCCGCTTCTTTTGCGAGTTTTGCTTAGCGAACAACGTCCAGAACAACACGGAGAAGGTCCTGGTTGAGACGGCTAATCAGTTGAAGGCGAACCGGCAGGCGGCGGCGGCAGAGGCGGCTTCGCGCGCGCAGCGAACGACCGACAGAGCCGTGCAGCAGTCTGTCGCAGCGACTGGGGTGCTGCCCAATCCCAGAGGGGGAGGAGGGGGTGCCAACGCGTTCGCTTTGCTTTCTGGCACGTCTTCTTCCGCGACCATTCCCCCGCCGACCCAATTGCTGGCTTCGCAGCCACCGCCCGCGCCCGCGGCAACTGACAGCACTTCGCAACGGCAGCAGCTTCCGCCCGCACCGTCATTACTGCAGCCAACGAGTCCTCCGGCCCAGCCGTCCACTTCTGGGGGTGGGATGACCGCAGAACAGCGTCAGGAGCAGTGGTTGGACTCGATGCAAACGCAGTTGAACGCGATCACCGCTATCGTGCAGCAGTTACAGACGGCCCGGTTGGGCGCACAGCCGGCGGCGGCGGCGCCGCCGTTGCTGCAGTCGACATTTGCGCCGCCGCCCATCCCACCTCAGCCTGCGCAGAGTGTTGCGTTCCTGCACCAGACGCCCACTGGCTCCCCCATAACGTCGCCGACTAGGTATGCCGCCTCCAGCTTCCCCCAGCAGCAGCAATCTCCATCGTTCGCGCAGGCGACGGCGCCGGCCTTGCAGAACGGACCTGCCGCGCAGGCGACACTGGACAACGGTCCTCACTCTTGGCGGCGCGCGCCGGGCACGACACTGACGGCGAAGGAGCGCAAAGAGCGAATGCAGATGATGGAAGCGCTTGCCACCGTTCCCCCCTACCGCGGCTTTGGGCGTGACGAGCGCGAATTCGAGACGTTCATGAAAACGGTCAAACGACTCCTTCACGACCTGGACATACCGCGCGACCTATGGCGCAGCCTCCTCCTCACAGCGCTCGCTAACGCCCCCCTCCAGCTCGCAGAGCAAACGATCGACGTGTACGGCGAGGACTGCGATTTTGAGCTGCTAGTAGGAGTGCTGGAATCCGTCAACGGTGTATCCAAGCCGGTGTGGGGCTTCCAGCGAGAATTTCACTTGCGGCGTTGGAACTGGACCACTGAGCCCTTCGATGAGTTTTACGCGGACTGCCGCCGCCTCGTCAGTAAGGGATGGCCCGGGAACCCCAGCGAATGGGAGGAGCACCTCCGCCAGCGCTTGAAGGCCTGCGCTCCCGAAGATTGGCACGGAACCTTAGTCATGGGGCGCTCGTGGGGGCTGAACGAATTAGTCACCATTTTGCGCGAGATGGCTTTGCTGTCCACGGCGTGTGTCGACGGAACGGAGAAGGGCCGAGGCAAAAGGGGAGGGCAGACCACCCACAAAGGGGGGAAGGGTCCCGACAGTGCCACCAACACCGCAGGGGAAGGCTCGCAGGGAGGCGAACAGCAGCGAAATGGGACGAGCGATCCCATAGGTGAAACCAACGCGAAACCCGCTAATAACCAAACGGCGCTCTATCTAGCGGGCGACAACCACGCGACGTCGACTTCCAGAAGTAAGGGCGGGCCGCGGCCTCCCCTGATATGCTACAATTGTGGTCAGGCGGGCCACCGGAAGGTCGACTGCAAAAATCCAGCTGAGGCTGGTGCGCAACCAAGCGCGGCGCTAGACGGCGACGAAGGAGGCGGCGGAGAGAACGGCGACGGCGGCGGGGCCGAAGGCGGCGACGGCGACGGTCAGCAGCAGCAGCCCTACGAGGACAGCTTCGACGTCACAGGCAGGGCTTGCATGGCGATCTCGGAGGACGTTCCCGAGCAGACCAACTTCAGCCAACAGCCGCACGAGCACGCACGCGACCGCGTAGACTCCCCCGCTTTAGTCGTGTACGTCGAAGGCGCGCCAATCGAAGTTGTGTGCGACACTGGAGCAACAACGGGCATTATGATTCCCAAGTCTACCTTCCGCGCAGCGCTATCGTCAGCTCTCCCTAAGGAAGAATGGCGCAGGAGGTTCCAGGCGACAGGCAGCCGTGGTGGCATTCGGCAGTGCGATGGCGGTCGGTTGAGGAATGTGGCGTCTGCGTGGGTGGAAGTCACTTGTCACGGCCGTTCGACGCTAACCGAATTGCGCATCATAGACACGCCGTCGGCGATGGGCACGCTGATGGGCATGCAGGCGCTTTATAACCTGGGCTTCCAACTGCTTTCGCCGCGGGGGACGCTTCTCATCGCGCCGGCCTTAACCACCGAGGGCCTGGCAAGGGGTGGGCGACAGCTGCAATCGGATAGCAAGCCGAAGGCGTCGGCGCCACTAGTGGAACCGAAGTCAATAGGCAGCTCGGTGCTTGGAGAACTACCCGGGGTGGCTTCGACGGAGAAGGCTTCTCCGCAGCCGACGGCGGTGTCGCAACAACGGCAGCTTAAGCACAAAGGCACTAAAACCAAGCTGAAGCAGCTTCCTTCCGCACAGTTTTCGCTCTCGGATAGGAAGGCAATGGCGGCGCCGCCATGCTTCACTGCTCGCTTGGTGTCCGTAGATAAGGAGGCGCAGACGCTGACGCTTAGGGCGGAAGTTAGGAAGCTGACGGGGAAGCGCCGTCGTGGATTCGAGGCGCAGGGTCACACGCTTCAGTACAAGCCGCCGGAGTGGATGCAAGAGTCTGGCCGCCTTTACCCCTCCATTGTGACGCCCGACGCCAAGGGCGAGTTTACCGTATACTGCAACACTATCGACGCCGACGTTGTGCGCCTCGCCCAGCGGTACCGTCAGCGCGTGGCGTGTGGGAAAATCGAAGTGTTCGAGAAGTACCCGTCTCCGTTCGAGGTGGCGCGCGCGTTACTGCCTCACCCCGAGTTCGAGAGAAAAGCCGCGCACGCTTCGGAGCGCAAGGCGAAGAATACGTCTCCCCCGCCCACTTTGCATTCTTCCGCGCCCATGCCTCCCCCCGCTGAGATAGCCCAGCGCAAACGGCTGCTGTGCGAGCAGCCGTCCCTTTCGTTTCGCCGCCGTACGATGACTCGCGCGCCGGCCGCCACTGCTACTAAGCAGAAACGGGAGTTAGAGTCGTCTCCTCCCCTACTCACGACCAAATCGTCAACTGTCACTGCAGACGAACTACAGTGTGACGACCTCCACGACCGCTCGCCGCGCGTGCGATCGACTGCTGCTTTATCGCTGCCGGACCTTAGAAGCGTCGATTGCTGCCAGCGCAACTTGTCCAGTGACTTGTCTAACGACTTGTCCAGCGACTTGTCCAACGAACGTCACGACATACCGCCCGTCGTACGCGCGAGTGACGCACAGCAGTACACTCAAATCGCCGCGCTGTGCCGCCGTGACACCACTACAGAGGCCGCCGCTAAGCAGCAGGAGAATACCGCGAGCTCCGAAACGCGCTGCAAAACGACCGTAGCCCATTGGCTGCCGAACGGGAATTTCTCGCCTGTTGACAATCGAAACGCGCCTTTACACAGCCCGCTCTTGTCGAGGCAGGAGCTTTTCCCCACTACGGTGGAAGCGGAGGCGCCGACGGCCCTTTCAGTCGCTTCGACTGCGGCCGTGCGCTCCGATACCAACTGGGCTGTATACACCCACGAGCGGGAGTACAACGGCGACCAGGAGCAGAATCGAGAGGCGCTGCGCTTAGACTACACGTTAACCAAAATGAGCGGCAAGTTGGCAGTCGACCCCGTGTGCACAGCGGCGCGCGACAACTACGACCAACAGTATTCCCACTGCGGTAACGACGACTGCGAGAAGTGCGCTTATTCCCTTCCCTCTCCAGATAGCCCAACGGCTGCCAATACGGGCAATGGAGAACGGCGCGTGTGTGAGACGGCCTGTGTCGAGCGCTTGCAAACGGCTCCCATCTACACTGCGCCTCCACCTGGAGTGAGCTTGGCTACTTCGTTCGCCGCCCCCACGCCTCCTCCAGCGTCAGTGTTAGTTCCGTCGCGCTCGCTTAGTCTCCAGAACCATCGCATGCTCAAGGCGCCTGCTTCGCTATCTATTTCGCCGCCGCAGAGAGGCGCTCAGCCAGCACTGCTGCCGCCGTTTTCTGGCTTCTGCCCGCCGGCGCCTTCACCAATCCCTTCGAGCGTTGGCCAGACGCCTCTGCAGTCGTACAACGGGAAGGAAGGCGAGAAGCCGCCGTCGCCGCCGTCCAAGCGGCAGGCAGTCGAATCTCCCGCTCCGACGGCGCAGCTAGCTCCATTGGCTTCTCGCGCGCTCGCTACCGTAACCATCTGCGCACAGCCGACGGCCGCTTCATTCTCGTGTGGTGGCCGATCGGTCAGCCAAGTCGTCACGCGCAAGCATGGTTTTACGGTTCGACGCAAGCGGTGCCCGCGGCCGCCAAAACTATCGTCGACTCTGCGACAGCGAAGCTCTGTTCGACCTTACTACCTGGGTCGCAGCTATTCGATGCAGGGTCGCCGCCTGCAGCACCTCCTGTCGAAAACCACCCGTCGCCGCATTCACTACGCGAAGCAGCAGAAACTGCTAGATAACACGGCGCACGTTCGCGAGGCCTATTTGGCTACCGTAGGCTACCCGGCTAAGAAAGCTGCCGATACTCGCGAACAGCTACACCGTGCGTGCAAATTCCTAGAGTCGCAGAGGCGCAGGCAAGCCGCACAGGTTCTGCCTATCGGCACCAACTTCGAGCGTCTCTGTGACCATCCCGGCTTGACGTTGGCCGGAGAGAAGCTGGAGGCCAGGAGGCAAGAGGAGGCCTACGGCGGGCCTCGGCCAAGGGCCTCTGGCGACGGCAACCCCATCAGCGGCCACGAGGAGGATCAGCTTCTTCCCTGCAGTCCCTTGGGCGACCCATCGGCCCTACCGGAAGCGCACGAGTCCCTCCAGGAGGAAGACGACGACGAGGACGACCCCAGCACCCACTTCTACCCGCCATAGCAGCCCGGGGTCCGGTCTCAAGAGAGGGGGAGGATGTTGTTGCGGAGTTGCCGGATCTACTTCTGCAACCGGGTCTGCATCCTTCCATGTTTCTTTCTTCCTCCCATGTTCATTCATGTTTCGTTCGAGTTTGGGCTGTTTGAGGAATAATGAGTCGTACTGCTTCCTTTCGTTCGGTGTCTTCTCTTTACTTCAGTCAGCAGCACGACGACTACGGTACTTCCCTCCCTCGTGATCCCTTCTTGCTCTTCGTGGCGTTTCGTCTCCCTACTCCATTCAAGTTCAAACGGCCGCCAGACGACTTCGACGATCCCTGCTCCTTCCAGAAGACTCTTACGACGATTGCCATCGACACAGTCTTCTGTGAACTGTCTACTGTATCGCGAATCACCTGATACCACCTGATTCTGGATCCGTCTGGCGATGTCTTTGTGCCGTGCGTCAGTCGAGTACGCGACCGTCCTAAATTGAAGTCTCCCTTTTCCCCGCTCCGCCCCTTGCTGTTGTGTTTGGCCCGTTAGGCCAGTAAAGTTGTTTGTTTGAACCTTGTGGCAACCAACAACGGCTTCCAAGCCAGCCCATCGACGGAAATCTCGCCGGACAGCGACTTCTTCAAGAGATAAGTGCCGTTTAGTGGGGGCGTGTCTGACGTCTTCACAGGGTAGCGCTGGTTGGGGGGGGGGGGGGGGGGAGGGGGGGGGGGGGGCGTGTCGAGGCGGGACGGAGAGGGGGGTGCTTTGACGGGTGGTGGTGGGGGGGGGGTGGGGGGGGGAGGGGGCGGGCGGGGCCGAGGCAGGTTGATGGAAAAGGAGGGGCGGGTGGCGGGAGGTGGTAGGGCCGGGAGGGGCGGCCGGCGGGGGGTGGGTCGACCAGGCAGGCCTGGCGCAGGGGGGTTGCGCAGGCAGACACGTATACGACTATACAAATTACGATTTCGTCATAACGTCATTCTGTCACCCACCACCCTTCTGGAGTCCACCCACAACACCTCCAATACATATCACCACTCTGCAGTTCATTTCGACATTGACTATACGAATTACGATTTCGTCATAACGTCATTCTGTCACCCACCACCCTTCTGGAGTCCACCCACAACACCTCCAATACATATCACCACTCTACAGTTCATTTCGACATTGACTATACGAATTTACGATTTCGTCATAATGTCATTCTGTCATCCACCACCCTTCTAGAGTCCACTCTCAACACCACAGTGAGGTCATCCGCCTCCAGGTACTATGGGCTAGTACTGCGCCGTATAGGTAACTAGACTTAACCGACTTACTGCGCTCCACCATGCACCAGTAGAGCTCGGCCGTCTGGAGCCGAGCCCTGAAGCCGAGCCCCGGATCCGTACCGATTCCGACTTTTGGGCATGCATATCTCAGGAACCACACAACCTAGGAAGATGAAATGTTTTACACATTTGTTCACCCTATGGTGGTCTTGGGTGGATCACTTCGATTGGCGCGCCAGCGTGCACCACTAGAGCTCGGCCGTCTGGAGCCGAGCCCCGGATCTGTACCGATTCCGGCTTTTGGGCATGCATATCTCAGGAACCAAACAACCTAGGAAGATGAAATGTTTTACACATTTGTTCACCCTATGGTGGTCTTGGGTGGATCACTTCGATTGGGGCCCTAGCTTGCACCACCAGAGCTCGGCCGTCTAGAGTCGAGCCCCGGATGCGTGCCGATTCCGACCTTTGGTCCTCCATATCTCAGGAACCGTACAACCTGGGAAGATGAAATGTTCTACACATTTAATCGCCCTATGGTGGTCTTGGGTGGATCACTTCGATTGGGGCCCTAGCTTGCACCACCAGAGCTCGGCCGTCTAGAGCCGAGCCCCGGATGCGTACCGATTCCGACCTTTGGTCCTCCATATCTCAGGAACCGTACAACCTGGGAAGATGAAATGTTCTACACATTTAATCGCTCTATGGTGGTCTTGGGTGGATCACTTCGATTGGGGCCCTAGCTTGCACCACCAGAGCTCGGCCATCTAGAGCCGAGCCCAGGATGCGTGCCGATTCCGACCTTTGGTCCTCCATATCTCAGGAACCGTACAACCTGGGAAGATGAAATGTTCTACACATTTAATCGCCCTATGGTGGTCTTGGAAGGATCACTTCGATTGGGCCCCTAGCTTGCACCACCAGAGCTCGGCCGTCTGGGAGTCGGGACTTAGCCAAAATTTCGGCCATTTTTTTGATCGGGGCCTACGACCGCAATACTCAACCGATCCCGTTGATTTTTTAATACAAAAAAATGCCATTACTAGACAATTCTAACGAGCCATCAACCACTCTCCTAGCTAGTACCGTTCGCGAGAACGAGACCGAAAACCTGGCAATCAGATGAAGATCGCTGAATTTTTCGACAGTTTTTGTTTAATATCTCGGGAACCACTCAACCGATTCGGCTGAAATTTTAGCACAATACTTATTGTTACTATGAACAACTATGGTGAAAATTTCAGCCCGATCGGTTAAGTATACCTATATGACGTAGTACTAACCCCTAGTCCCCGGGGGCGCACTGGCCCCCGGCCGAACAAATTGGGTTGCGCGCTGCCGCGAACAACCCGATTCCAAACAATCCAAGCATCAGTCTTTGCCAATCTCTGCCTAGTGGCATTAGAGAAGTACTGTTCAACAATTACAATATTGGTTAATAGATAAGGAAGTATAGCAAATAGTAACAGCCAGATAGAAGGAAGAAGAGTCAGAACGAGGAGATGGAGCCGCCAAGCTTCTACGAGATCCAGCGGCCGACGGTGTCGCCGACGCCGCCGCCGTCTCCAGGAGCCATGCAGCAGCAGCAGCTGGAAAGCGCCAACATGCTCGACTTTCGTCGGCCGCCGTCGTCCTCTTCGTCAGTGACGGACGTGTCGATGGGCGGCAGCGACGTCGGAGGCAGCGGCGGCAGTCGAGCAGCCAGGGAGGAGGAGCTGGAGAACGAGCTGGCCGTCTGCCGCCAGAGGATCGGCGCCAGTCTGCGCCATCACGCCAGCGACATTCAGTGGAAGCTGACGGCGGTGCTTCAGCCGGATCCCAGCGACCAGCTGGTGGGGCCCGTCTTCAAGGAAAACAAGATGACGGAGGAGGAGGTGCTGGGCACCAACGCCTGGAAACTGGCCGTCAGACTCGGCAGCGGCACCGCCATCGGCCGCTCTCTCAACGTCCGTCTGTCCAGTCCCCCCTTCCCTTTGCATTGCCACTCTCTCCTATTCCATTCCAAGCTTCTTGCATTGCAGGCGATGTCGAGGGCCTTCCGCCTGGTCGGCCTGGAGCGTCGACGACTGCAGAAGCAGACGGTGGAGCGCGTGCTGTTGCCGCTCGACAAGTGCGCCTACGGAGACTTCCCCCTCTCCCAGTGGGCCATCAAGCAGGCGAAGACGACGACCACGACGACGACGACGATGATGACGACCGGCCCAATGCCTCAGAAGATGACGACGATGTCGGTGGCGGAGCCGTCCAGAGAGGAGGGCGTCAGCGGCGGAGTGGGCAGCGGCGTGGGGAAGGGTCGGATGGATCGACTGTTCGGTCGTCGGGCGCTCGAGTCGCTGCGGGAGGAGACGGCGTCGTTGGAGGAGCAGAGTCGGCTGCTGGGAGAGATGCTGGCCCTTCAGCAGGCCTTCTACGCCAGAGCCGCCCAGATGATGAAGAAGGCCGCCGACGCCATGTGATCAGTGATGACGACAGCCCCCTATGTGTGATCTCCTCCCCGCATATGTGACACGCGCACGTGCGTACCACCTGGAGCAGTGGCTGGCGAGCGAAAGCGAGAGAAAGCGAGAGGCGGAACTGTGCCGTTTGGACCAACGTTTGCCAAGTTTACATAAACATTGTTAAGACCATGTAATGGAGCGCATTGTTTTGTTACGCCGCAAATTCGAGCGAGAGTGAATGGGGCGCTGACCTTGCTGCCCCCGGATGAGAAGTATCTGCAAGTAAAACCAAGTCGTCCGGGGGACGCAGTGGGGGGCGTGTGGGACCAAGTTCAACCACCCGTATACTCCACAGGCTTACTGCTCTCCCTAGTTACTCCTCTGCTGTAATGGCCTCCTGGCACATCAGATCGCAAAAGTAATGGCGAATTCGTGGTCGTGTTAGGCTCAGGCTGTGCACCAGTGTACGAGGTAGTTGAGGCGCCTCTTTTCGTCGGTTATCAGCCGACAGCCGCAGCGTCGCCTTGTGTTTGTTCAATTCGACCTCCAGCTTGTGACATCTACCGTAATGGCTCTACCATATGAGACGTTCTCCCGAAAAATGTAGTAAAAGTGGCCAGGGGGGGTCAGCAGCCAGAGTCGCCACCAAATACGTCTGGTAGGTAGTTAAGTTTGTAACAGAGTGCCACAAGTCCGGCCGCTCAATTCCTCCTCTAGCGGGAGTTATGACGACTTTTCTGAACCCTACACTTTCGCGGCGCGCCAGTATTTTCAACTTCCGCGGCGAATAACTACAGGTAGACAGCAGACCGAGGGCTCAAATTTGGCACACTTCTAGTACCCGACAACAACTATGTGCCACAGAAGTGAGAAGTCTCTACGCTGAGCACAGCGTCGACACGATAAGTCCGAAAAAAAATTTCTTTAAACCATTGTATCTCAAAATCGCTGGATCCGATCGGCCCAATTCTTGGCCCATCTTGTAGAGCGATCGATTCTGCATTGGATTCCGTTGAGACTAGGGTGTCCCCAAGATAGCGGTTTTTCGAGAAAATTGCCATTTTAGAGAATTGGCAGTTGGCACACTATCTTTTCTGACGTTTTCTTAATAACTCGAAAAAGAAGCACCAATTTAATTTCCGGTTGCCGCCAGTTTATGCGCATCAAGATTCTCTACAATTTATGTCAAACGATGTGTTTCGAATTCTGCACCGATTTCGAGAAATTTCACTCTTTTTGGAAAATTTTGAAAAATCGCTCTATGAATGCGTGCTGTGCGCTAGTTCAAGCACGCGCGGCCATTTTGACCAGCCTCGTTAACTAACCTCTATAGGGCCTACCTTTTACAGGCAACAGCTTCTGACCAATCCCTGCCGTTCGGGCTCGGCTAATGTGAGCCAGCCGACTTAGCCATTGAAATCGTCCCAAAATCTTGGCAAAGTCCGCTGGCTCACATTAGCCGAGCCCGAACGGCAGGGATTGGTCAGAAGCTGTTGCCTGCAAAATGTAGGCCCTATAGAGGTTAGTTAACGAGGCTGGTCAAAATGGCCGCGTGTGCTTGAACTAGCGCACAGCACGCATTCATAGAGCGTTTTTTCAAAATTTTTCAAAAAGAGTGAAATTTCTCGTAATCGGTGCAGAATTCGAAACACATCGATAAGCATAAAATGTAGAGAATCTTGATGCGCATAAACTGGCGGCAACCAGAAATTAAATTAGTGCTTCTTTTTCGAGTTATTAAGAAAACGTCAAAAAAGATAGTGTGCCAATTTTCTAAAATGGCAGTATTCTCGAAAAACCGCTATCTTGGGGACACGCTAGTCTCAACGGAATCCAATGCAGAATCGATCGCTCTACAAGATGGGCCAAGAATTGGGCCGATCGGATCCAGCGTTTTTGAGATACAATGGTTTAAAGAAATTTTTCTTCGGACTTACCGTGTCGACGCTGTGCTCAGCGTAGAGGCTTCTCACTTCTGTGGCACATAGTTGTTGTCGGGTACTAGAAGTGTGCCAAATTTGAGCCCTCGGTCTGCTGTCTACCTGTAGTTATTCGCCGCGGAAGTTGAAAATACTGGCGCGCCGCGAAAGTGTAGGGTTCAGAAAAGTCGTCATAACTCCCGCTAGAGGAAGAATTGAGCGGCCGGACCTGTGGCACTCTGTTACAAACTTAACTACCTACCAGACGTATGGGGTGGCGACTCTAGCTGCTGACCCCCCCTGGCCACTTTTACTACATTTTTCGGGAGAACGTCTCATATATAATACCGTAGTTAGATGCCTGGCCACCTATACCACTCCATTGTTGAACTAAGGTAGATGCAATATTTGAATTTCAAAATGAAATATCTCGTTTGCGTCTGCTCAATACAACTTTCAGCTCACTATATATAATACCGTAGTTAGATGCCTGGCCACCTATACCACTCCGTTTAAAAGTTGAACTACCGTAGTTGCAGTATTTGGATTTCAAAAATGCGTAAGGCATGGCTAATGGCCTCGATTTCCTACGAAAGAAACCCTGTTCGCAGCTCATTGATCACGAAACGCTAGTGTAGCCTCACTGCTCCTATTTTGTAGCGACTGTCGCCTCGATAACAGATACTGTAGTCCACTTTTCTTGTTCTGAGAAGCCCTTGTCGTCAGGGGACAGACGATCACCATGTTGTTGAAGCTAGCAGTTTTTCAAGAGTAGCGGAATGAAAGCTGTGGTTGAATGAAGAATTTGGAATAGGTTGCCGATAAATCTAGCGTCATTTTCGGATCTAGCGCTGTCTCGCGTTGCACCATGGCGTCATCGTCTTCTGGACGAAGCAAGAAGGGGAAGGCCGACGGAGGGAGGTTCTCGCACAGTTTCTTCCCCAGTGGGGCAGTCGACGGCGCCAGTGGCTCTTCGTACTCCCCGGCGTCGGTGTCCTCTCTGGAGTGGGCGACGGCGGTTCGCCCGTTGCTGTCCGCTTCCATGAGCAAGACATCGTCCAGTCTAACCGCCGATATGACTCGCCTGGCGCGGCTTCTGCTTGCTTCGTATGTCTCTGTCGCTGCCTCATTCGTTTCAATTTCTGACCTACAAAACTACATGAGGCATTGAAGATCTTCGTTCGACTCGATTCGTTCAGGCGCCTTGAGCTGATGAGCCACGGTGAGGACTATGTCCAGTTCTACACATCGTTTGCCGGTCTAGTCACGAACTTCTTGTGCAGCTCGAGCGTCTCAGGTGCGAATAGACGGCCAGTAGCTGGATTCATCGTTTTCCTTTTGTTTTTTCCTCCTCATTTGGTACTCTGTCTATTTTTTAGTGCCGCGATGTCAAATCCCGATTTATGCTGGCGCCGCTCGCATTCTGATCGACTACTTGCTGGAAAAGGTCGACTTGACTTCCGAGCAGTGTGCCATCACGACGGTAAGTCTACGCGTTCACAATTCGTAGCCTGCTGGTTCTTACTTGTGGGTTATTGTATACTTTGCACTTGCAGAATCAATTGGTGTCTCTGCTCGCCGGCCTGTGTACGGGAATGGGTTGTCTCAGTCGTTCGGCCACCGTCTCCCTAGTTTCCAAGATGAAAACGGCGCAGATGCCCTCGCACATTCGGCCCTCGGCCACAGGTGCGTCCGGCGAAGTAGCCTTTCTGTCAGTCTATGACGGAGAGACGCAGCATGCAGACGAGCAAGCAGGTCCGCCGTTCGTGCTCTTCAGCCGACAAAGGCGAGGAGAAGCGACATCGGTCGTCGTCCAGCAGCAGCGACGCTGCGCAACAGCCGCTGGCGCCTCTGTACGACTCGCTGCTCGCATTGACGGCCGCGCCGCCACCCGCTGTCCGTCCCTCGAGCTCTGCTGGGAATCCAGCGCCGACAGCCGGCTCAGCGTCCTCCTTTGCCTCTAAGGTAGTTACCGTCGTTCTACTACTATTGTTTTTTTTCGTTTTTTTTTTTTTTTCTTGGGGGTGTGGGGTTTTTGTTTGTTTTTTTTTTCTCGGTTCTTGGCGTTTCCTTTTCCTTTTTCCGTAGCTTTCTGGCTTTTTTTTTCTTTACAGATCTGATTCCTCTCGACTGTGGCAAGGTTGAATGATGTGATAGCTGGCAACCGGTAGGCGAAGTGGCAACGGACCTAGACGCTTCGCTTCTACTTGCAGAGCCAGTTTTGCGCCGACAACATTCTCTACCTGCGGTCGAAGGGCGCCTTTGAGCGTCTGCTTTCCATATGCCAAGAGCTGCCCATCGTCGGCCGTTACGAGTACCAGCAGCTGTTGGACGGTCGACTCGAGGTGCCGGCCTTCCTGGACGAGGAGGCCTGCGCTCTGCATGACAAGAGGTGCGCTAGCGCCGAGGACGGTGGGATGTGCGCTGATCGAGGGCCGTCTGATCACTTCACAGTTCTTGTCCCCTCGTCCAGGTTGGAGGAACTGAATGAGGCTCTCCGTTTGGTCGAGTCGCTGCTGGAGGTCTCTTCGCTCTTCGTCGTCGACAGCGACGTCCTCGTGTCGAAGGTGAAGTAATCTATAGTGCGAATTGCAGAACACTCACTAGTGTGACTCTGCTGGAGGTCAACAATTTGTCTAGTTGGGAAACCTGCTGGCCAATCTGCTGGTCGGCAGCGGAGTCTGCTCTCTCCTCCGTCACCGCCAGTTGGACAAGAAGGAAGAAGGAACAGAAGTCGATGACGACGACGGCGTGGAGGAGGAGTGTTCGGCCGAATCACCGATGTCGAAGAAGTCGTCGTCGTCTGCGCAGAAGGCGACCGATTCCGAGGAAGCCCAAGAAGACGACCTGCGCCCCTTCGAGAGGAAGTCGCGACTCGACTCGCAGGCTGTGACGGCCGTCCGCACGGCGGTAGGACTTCTCTTGACCTCGTGACTCCTGTTCCCTTTGGTTCAGTCGTCATACGTAGACGCTCCTGATTCAGACGACACTCGTGGAACGCGTGACCACCTTGATGTCGCAGAACTATCCGGTAATAGGCTTCTCGTCCAGTCTTCCGTGCAGCTGCGCAGATTGGATCGTGCTGCGTTTCAGAGAATGACTCAGCTGCGCGCCGTTCTGATATGGGTGCTTGGGAGCGTCGTGCGCCTTCACGTGGATCGTCTCGAAGTAGCGAGGTGGGCAAGCGACCGGTGCTTCCTTTGGTCTCGGGTCTTTCTTGTAGTAATGGTTCACTCGTTTGTGCCGTTTCAGCGTGGCTTTCAGCGAGTGGTTCGACTGTTTCACGGCCACCCTGCAGCAGCACCTGCGCTCGGTGAAGTGCGACACGACTCCGTCCAATCTGGTGAGTCGGTCGGTGGCTGAGCGCCAGTCGTCACCGAGTGGGCGCGTTCGGAAGCCCAATGTTCTCTGTGACACCAAGAGAGTAGGCTTCGTTTCAGGAAGAGCTCTACTGCTTGAGCTTCCCGTCGAGTGCGCCGACTCTTCAGAAGCTGGCCTTCGTCACCCGACGCCTCCCTCTGCTGACGCTGACTCTGAGCGGCTGTCGTTTCCTCGTGCGAACTGTGAGCTGTGTCGTCGCCATCGTCCATTGTGCAACCTTCAGATTCGTGTCGTGACAGGCACTGAGTAGCATGGAGTCGGAGAACGCCGAGAGGAAGGAGAGGCCGTCGTCTTCCACGGGAGCGCCAACTGCGCGCAAGAAGGAGTCGAGTCCGACGGAGATGGAGGCGCAGGCGGCCAGACCTCTCTCGGAGAACGTCGACGACTTGGCCGCCATCGACGACGACACTGGTGGGGACTCTCGCTCTGGGTTCGCTTGCTCTCGCTACGCAAGGGTGGAGTGGTGGTCTAGCACGATGGTATTTCCCAGTTGCTCGTTCTCCGCCTCGTCGGCGGAATATGTCTGAGTGACTGGCCAGCAGTCGTGCAAGAGTGTCGGCCAACCGTTGTTCCGCAGGAGCGGCGTGTTGCTTGGGCATTCATGGGCCCGCACTGATACTGGAGAGCTCAGTGTGACGCGGGTAGTTTATGTCCGAACAGTCAATCGCTTGCTCTTGTTGCTGCAGACGAGCCGAGTCTCTTGGGCACTTGGCTGGAAGAGTTGATCAACAACGTTCCCCAGCTGGTGGAGGAGGAGCTGAAGCGCAAGGAGCGTCGACGATCTACCGCCTCCGAGTGCCTGGGAGGTCGGCCGCTGCGACGCGCCCTTCCTCCACCCATCAAGGTTGTGCCTTGTTGCAACAACGTCTTAGGACAAGATCTCCTCAGAAACACTGTCGCTATTGTGTCACGCCGTCTAGATGCTGCGCCTGGGCGCATCGGCGCTGGGTCGCCTTGTGGAGCTTCTGGTGGAAGACAGCGCCAGCAGCGGCGGCGCAGTCTGCTCGGACGCTTTTCGCGACATTCTCGCCGACGACTTGAGCGCCAACAACATAGCGGTTGACACGATGGCCGATATGGTCTCCACTGTGGATGGACTCTCTTTTCCAGGTGAGAGCCTTTTTTACTCCCACCGTATGCAGCTTCCGACTGATGATAGATAGATGGGCGAGGCTAGTTTTTGCACGTCTCCAGGACAAAGCGCCGTGTTCTCCGAAGAGGAGTTGGAGGCCATCCACGGTTTCGACATATCCTTGCTCGCGTTCGTCCACAACGCGCTCTCGTTTGGCCTGTTTTCGGAGCCGGTGCAGGATCGACTTGTCGAGAAGGTGGTAGGGAAGGAGCTGACGTCGCAAATCGACTCCTGGCCGCTGTTTCTGGAGCCGCGCGCCCTGGGCATCTTTGGAAAAGTGCTGCTACTCCGACTGAACAAGTTCGTTGACAACTGAGCAACAAAGATAGACAAGCGCGGAAGCAGCGCTGTCTGCGACCGACGATTTCGCCTTTGCAGGGAAGCGTGTCGACCGGCCGGAATTCGTTCCAGCTCGGAGGAGGCGGTGGTGTCGGTCTGGCAGCGCTTTCTCTCTTGGCTGGTCGACTTGAATCGACCTGAGGTCGTTGCCGCCGAAAGCACAAAGCCGCCGCTGGGCCGTCGCCTGGTCAACGTGGAGCACCTCCAGCTGCTGCTGGTCCTCTTCCACTCTCTGCAACTGGCCAAGAAGAAGGAGGTGTTCGCCGCCTCCATACGCGCCGTCATCGGCCTGGCGCAGCTGCCCCTACTGACTACGCCCACCCCCAATCGCGCCTACGTTCTCCTCGTCTTCGAGTACTTTCTGCGCCACTTCTACGAGCCCTCCAACGGACTCGTTGATCATGTTTGCGCCACGCTCGCCTCCATCGGCGGCGCCGACCCCGTTCACCACGCGTTCGAGTTGCACCTGGACAAGTTCTGCGCCGACGACAAAGGTTCTTTCTTGCCACCTTTGCAACAGCGTTCTCTCTTTCTTGCCAATACTGCAACTTCCATGTACACCATTCCCAACACTTTTCAACAGAAGGTCCCGAAGTGGAAGCTGGCCAACGATCGCTGTTCTACGAGGTGATCTCCTCGCCGTGGTCTTCGTCGGAAGGGTTCCCTCCGAAGCTGGACGGAATGGCCGTCAACTTCCTGCTCGGCTCAGATCTCTACGACCGTCTCTACGCCTCGCTGGTCGAGCTCTCGTCAACCACAAAGCCTAGCGGACTCAGCAAACTGGTTCGTGCGCTGAGTTGGGCTCGCTTACGGCTCTGTAGAGCTGCTGCAACGTTGCGTGACTTTTCCAGGCGAGAGCGTCAGTCGTCTACCTCCAGGCGTTGCTCTGGCGCATTCTCTCGCAGTTGCCGATGTCGACGGCCTTCCTGAAGGCGATCAGTGTTGCCGACGACGTGTCGGAAGCGGCGGCGGCCAACTGGTGCCGCCTCTACGGCCGCTTCCTGGACGGTCGCTTCATGACTTGGCAGATTGTAAGCGCCCATTCTCCTACCTTCCTTGCTCCTTGAAAGGACGGGAGTCGGTGAATCGTGGGGGTTTGAACCGCTCAGGACAGCCTCACGAAACAAGGTCTGGCGGAAGACGAGGCCGCGAATCGGTTCGACAGAGCCAAGAAATGGCTGGTCGCTGACAACGGCGTCTGCGCCGTGGCTTCCACGTTCTTCCGACGCTTCGTGCGTTGTTCAGCTGCGCTCGGAACGCGTCTGCTCGGGGAAACAATGCAGTATAGAGTTTCGGCTTCCAGGCGAACGATCTGACAGCCGGCCGACTCGACTTCGAGGAAGATCTCTACCGTTTCGTGCAGCTGATTCTCGTCTGCGGCTGCCTTCTTCTGAGACGGCGCGATAGGGAAAACGGCGACGACGAGGACGACGACAGCGAGCAGGAGGAAGACGTTCGCGTTCTGCGCTTCTTTTCTCTTAGATACAGTCGGGTAGAATTCGACGGCGACAATACATTTATAACGATTGTGTTTGTGTTGCGCAGGATGGCGTGGTTGATGTGCTGCTTGACCTGTCAGCGATCCTCCACGGACGGTGCCGTGAACGCTTCTTGAAGTCGGCTGACGTGGCAGATCACGAAGAAGAAAGCGCCACTATGCGCCTGTCTGCCTGGAACAACCTTCTGAGAGCGCTGTCGTCGGCGCCGTCGGCTTTGCTATTCGGTCCCAAGGAGGCGGTCGATTCCACAAAAGTGCTGGCGGCGATGGCGCCTTCGAAGGCGCCGGAGCGTCTTCTGTGCGCCCTAGCGGACGAGCTGAAGACGGCTGGCTTCCTCCAGCCCTTGAAACAGGTGGTGCGCGTGAGTTGAGTGGCACTCGGCTGCTGCGTCCCATTACTACGTTGCTTTGTGTTTTCAGGGCGGCTCGGATGGCGAAGAAGCGCAGCTGAACCGATTCCACCATTTGGCGCTGAAAGCTTGTGGTGGGAACTTGTAGCACTGTTTTCAAAAACCTAGGCTGAGGTTGTAAAGTGCGCGTTCGTCGCTCAGTGGCGTCCACTGGCAAAGAGTCGCTGAACGGAGACAGCGGCCTGCTGTTCGCGGTTGTGGCAGCCGAGGCGGTGCAGCTGCTTCTCAACGACAGGGTCGCTGGCGCGTCTAGCCCGAACGTCGCCGAGCGACTGACACCCTCCGTGTTCTTCCCCTTCCTGAGCGAAGCGGCCGCCAAGAGTGTGAGTGGTCGTCTGTGGCTACCGTTTGCTGCGCCGATCTGGAGCGGAGAGCGCGTTGTTGTGTTGCGTTTGCAGACTTGCGAAAAGCAGCTGCAGCTGTTCAATGGGGAGAAACGTCCTTGCCACATGGCGCAGCTGCGCCACTTCCTGATCGTCGCCTTCGACGTGCTGAAAGCTTCAGAAGGGTACGCGATTGTGTGCCTTCCGTTCGTGTAGTGGTTTGATACGACCAGGTAAGAAGGTCAGTGCGGAGTGGGGGTGTGGTGTTTCAGGCTGCCTCTGGAGCAGGCTTCCTGTGTGAAGATGCTGACCTCTGTGGTGCAGCAGCCAGACAACTGGGACGCTTGCGCCGCCTGCGTCACCGACTGGACTGAGGAGGTGCTCTTCTCCTACCCGGTCAAGAGTCTCGCCTGGATCCGCCTCACCGTCGCCATCATCGAAGCCGGCAGAGGTTAGGAGCGTTTTTCCTTCCGCAGTCTCTTTCATTCATGGGCGCCAATGAGGATGAAGAAATGCCAGTTTCCCGTTCAGGTCAGAAGCCGCAGAGCGATCGGTTGAAGGCTCTACGTCTGTTGGAAGAGCGCCTGGTGGTGCCCTGCCTGAAGGATGAGGCCGTACTCGGCACCTGGGCTTCTCTTCTTCTCACGCATCTCGGGGCCGACGAAGAAGATAGCGGCAGTGGAGAGCAGTTGGAATCGCCTTTATCTCTCACGGGCGACGACGCCTCGGCGTTGGGCCACCTCTCCGCCAAGCTGTTCCAAGACCTTTCGGACTTCGTGGTCAGCCGATTGGGCTCCAACTGGGCGTCGCAGGCGGGGCGGCGCGTTCTGAAGGCTCTGATTGGAGGGCTGCTGACGAAGCCGCTGAAGCAGCACTCTCTGCTGGGCACCAAGCTCTGCATTCCCATCAGCGATAGGTCACTACAGGGCAACTGTCCCAACCAACAAAACCGGGCAACTTCAAACTCGAATAACTTTCGCGTTTCTGCGAATTTTTTTACCGGTCCTTTTTTATTCAAGCGCAAATGCCATTGGATTTTTTCACCCAAAGTTTCAGCGAAATCGATCAGATGAACAATCTGATACACGTCTTTGACTACTTAGTCGATTTTCTAGGCAAAAGGGTCTTGCAGACGAACTTCCCTGGCCTGCAAGTTGGTGTTAGATATGGTGTCTGTTTCTGTGGCTACTTACAACAATGACCAACGCAACGAAAATGTCCTGAATCATTGTGGTGTGGTCAAAATGGCATCTGGTTATTCTCCAACTGAGCTGGCGAAACTTGCGCTTTGGTTCAATGACCAGGCAAGTCGTCCGGAGGACGCAGTATACTCCACAAATTTGAACTCCTACGCACGGTGACTCCTCTCCTGTTGTGGCCTCCTGACACACCCAATCGCAAAACTAATGCCGAATTCGTGATCTACATCCCAAAGCACCCCAGAATCGACATACAACACCCCTAACTTCCTATGGACTCGCAGAACCAAAATTCTGCACTTGGGGTATGGTAGCATGCGAATTCGTCATAGGTACGCTTAAACATCATCTAAACGCTAAACGAATGCCAAATTCGTAATCAGCGCCCCCGAAAACCCCGAAATCGAGTATAATGTCGCGAAAGTCGACCCCACACCCAATATTCAAATGGACGCGGCAGGGTTACGGTAGCTCTGCAAATTTGCCAAAAGCACTTTTCTGGACCAGATTTCAACGAAGAATCGTTTGAAACTACTTTTGAACCGATTCGCAACGCATTCGAGCGCTACAGACGCTGAAATGCGAAAAGCGCAATTTTTGACCCCTGAGTCAAAAAAGTTCCACCAAGATAATTTTTTTGTGTCTCAACCGATTTTCTCCGTTCATGGCTCATTCGATAGAGGACATCTGGGAAGGAGCAACAAGAGTGGTCTCGCCGCTCTAGCTGCTACCTAGCTCGCACAGCAGCCCGTCAAAGTTGACCCAGGGCCAAAATTCGCGAATTTTTATACTCCACAAAAAGTGTGGAGTATATAGCGATTGTGCGCGGAACGCAGAAAATTGCAACGGATGTAGCTCGCGCGTGAAGCGGCCGATTTCCAAACGGTCTTTTGCGTTGGGTAGGCCTAGTGGGTGGGCAACCTGCACGACATATGGGGTCACGCTGCGGGACCCCGTTGGCGGGAGATTCAAAAACTTAAATTTTCAAAGTACTGAAAAATGGGTTACACAAGTTAGAACTCGAGAAAGTTGCATATAATGGTATATACTATCTTTTGATATGTTGTAGCCCTTGATAGTGCCGAGTCGGCAAAAAAGAATTGGATCGCTGCGGGGCCCCTTTTGGCGCCAAATTTGAAAAATTCGCGAATTTTGGCCCTGGGTCGACTTTGACGGGCTGCTGTGCGAGCTAGGTAGCAGCTAGAGCGGCGAGACCACTCTTGGTGCTCCTTCCCAGATGTCCTCTATCGAATGAGCCTTGAACGGAGAAAATCGGGCGAAACACAAAAAACTTTCTTACACTGCGACTTTTTCGACTCCGGGGTCGAAAATTGCGATTTTCGCATTTCGGCGTCTATAGCGCTCGAATGCGTTGCCGAATTGTTCCAAAAGTGGTTTCAAACGATTATGCGCTTAAATCTGGCCCAGAAAAGTATTTTTGAAAAATTTGCAGAGCTACAGTATCACTGCCGCGTCGGTTTGAATTTTGGGCGTCGGGTCGACTTTGCCAATATTATGCTCGATTTCGGGGTTTTCGGGGGCGCTAATTACGAATTTGGCATCCGTTCAGTGTATAGATGATGTTTGAACGTACCTACGACAAATTTGTATGCTACCGTACTCCAAGTGCAGAATTTCAGTTCCCAGAGTCCATAGGAAACTAGGGGTTTTGTATGTCGAATCTGGGGTATTTTGGGATGTAGATCACGAATTCAGCATTGCTTTTGCGATTGAGAGTGTCAGGAGGCCACAACAGCAGAGGAGTCACCGTGCGTAGGAGTTTAAATTTGTGGAGTAAACTGCGTCCCCCGGACGACTTGCCTGGTTCAAATTTGGCGCCAAAATGGGTCCCGCAGCGATCCAATTCTTTTCTTCCACCCTCGGCCCTATCGAGTACTACAACATATCAAAAGATAGTGTATACCATTATATGCAACTTTTTCGAGTTCTACCTTGCCCAACCCAATTTTCAGTACTTTGAAAATTTAAATTTTTGAATTTCCCGCCAACGGGGTCCCGCAGCATGACCCTGTTTGGTGTGCACACTGCCCACTTACTAGGCCTACCCAACGCAAAAGACCGTTTGGAAATCGGCCGTTTTACGCGCGAACGCCGTTGACTCAAAGTTTCTGCGTTTCGCTCACAATCGCTATATACTCCACACTTTTTTGTGGAGTATAAAAATCGCAGCTTTGTGGAGACCCAGTGGCTATTCTCAAAGGAATTCGATCAAAACTTCTTTCGGTGGGGCTACCTAAAGGCTATCGTCTACCAGAGAAAGCCGAATACCCTAGAAGAACTGAAACAGAACATCCGAGACGCCTGCGCCGAGATTCCGCGTGACATGATCGATCGTAGTCTGGTAGAGTACAAGACGCGCATGCAGAATTGCGTTGAAAACGACGGAGCCCACATCGAGCAGTTCCTTTGATCGATTTACTTGAAAGTTCGCAAGAATAAATCCAATGGCGTTTGCTCTTGAATGAAACAGGACCGGTGAAAAAATTCGCAGAAACGCGAAAGTTATTCGAGTTTAAAGTTGCTCGGTTTTGTTGGGACACCCTGTTCTTCTAGGCCGTTAGATATCTTTAACTGCTGGCATTCCCATCAGCAAGTCAATAATTGTAGGCCGATATGTTTCACCTTTGTTTTGTCGCCGCAGGAAATTTTGGACGATGGCGTTTTCTTTGTTGCAGGTGGTTCTTTGCCAAGCTGTCGCCGGTGGTACTTCTGCAGGCTGGACAGAGTCTGCTTCCCGATCGGGCGTCCAGCACGCGCCAGTTGTATTCCCACGGCTCGGACCGTCCCTTCCAGCGTCTCTTCCTCGCCGCCGTCCGTCTCGCCAACAATTTCGGCCATCTATCTCTCGTTAAGGTGCGTGGCTGAAGAGATAGCCATTTTGCGAGTTGGATCCTTGTACGTTGATGTGTTGCGCTGCGACGTTGTCTTCTTTCCAGCACGTGGTGGTGTTGCTGTCCAGCAGCAAGGAGTTGATTGCCGGGGAGAAGGGGGGCATTCTCGGCCTGTTGCGTGGCGAAGAGTCGGCCAACATGGACGAGGCCATTCTAGCAGCCTACCGGATCGATCTCGTCCTCTGCCTACTCGCCTACGTCTCCTCGGTTCTGGCGGCGGTCTCGCCGCCTGCTCCACCTTCCACTTCGGCAGCCGACGGCGCAGCGAAGCCACTTTACGACAGCGACGAGGACGGCGGCGTGTCGACCGCCTTCGCTGCCGCCCAGAGGACAGTCTGCTACCCGACGGAGGCAGAAGTCGATGGTTGGTGAATAGAGAAACAGCGCGTTTGACTGTGGGATGGTGTCGCGACTGCATCCCTCCATTTGTAGAGGAGTCTGAGCGGGCTGCGGAGGGGTTGTCTCGCGGCGATTCTGTCGAAGAAGAGGCAGAGCGGCGCTTGACGGCGGCGGCCAAAGAGGAGGAAGCTGAGGCGGAGCTGGCCGGCCGTCTGTGCACTTACACTGTGACGAAGAAGGACTTCATGAACCAGCACTGGTACCACTGTCACACCTGCAAGATGGTCGACGGAGAGGGCGTCTGCTCCGTCTGCGCCCGCGTCTGCCACCTCGGGCACGACATCAGCTACGCCAAGTTCGGCTCCTTCTTCTGCGACTGCGGCGCCCGCAAGGCCGGATGCTTGGTGGGTACTTGGCTTCCCGTGCTGTGGTTTCCTTCGATAACACGGCAGAGACTACTTCTGCCTTCTTCAGGCACTGACGAAGAGGAGTGAGAAGTCGCTTGGGAAGGGCCCATCGGCCGCCCTATTGCGCAAGCGGCATAATGTTACCAGTGAGCACTCTTCCAAGTCGAAAAAACAACAGCCGTCGGCAGAGCAACCACCAGCTCCGCCTACGTCCTCCACTACTCTGTCGGGCGCAGTGGCCGCCAACCGATCGAAAGTGCTGGCGCCGAGAGTTCAGAGTGGCAGCCACCAGTTGTCGCTCAGCGACTTCATCTCGCAGTGCGCCGTCGTCGTCGGCGAGGCGGAGAAGCAAGCTGTGCTTGCCGAGCTGGCGAGTTTTATTTCTAGATATTATTTATTCGCCCTACTGTAGTGTAGTCGCACATTGCACTACACACATGCACGCCTTTGTAGGAAGCCAGCGAGCTGTGCCCCAAGTTGCTGGTGCTGCTGTCCGACCTGTTGCCGGCGCTATCGCAGGGCTTCGACCGTCGCTCCGTGGGCGCCGCCATCGATCGTCGGCTGGCCGTCAAGCGGCGCCTGCACGACCGCCGGCAAGCGACGCTCTCCTTCGACGTGCACCGCGTCGTGCGCATGGTGGGCAGTGGCTGTTGTCGCGCTTGCATTGAGCTCACTCTGAATGTCCGTGTGTCTGTCGCATGCGCAGACGGAGAAGTGGACGTCGCCCACTGGGCTTGTGGAGAGGCCCAAACCTTCGTGGAGTGGCGGGGCGGCGGGAAGCGAGCTGCAAGCCGTCGAGAAGGCGCTCGCGTCGCAGGCCTTCTTCTACTCGGCCGTCACCGTCCTCACGCCGCCGCCTCCGGCCAAGCGCCAGTTCCTCGTCTTCGCCCACGACAAGAGCAAGGTGGGTTGTGAATTGTGGTGTTGTGCACTGGGAACAGCTGGCGCCCTCATGCGTTTCTTCTACAGATCGGCGTCACACCAGCGGAGCCCCTGTTGAAACTGCCGTCGGACAAGCGCAGGAAGCTCTCCATTGAGGTAGCTGATGCCTGCCAGCCTTCCCTTCGTTCCATTCAACCCCCTTCCTTTCTGTTTGTCACACTCGCAGTCGCTCTCATTGGGGCCTACTGTCGATTCTTCGTTTGTTCAGCGGTCGACTTCTGAAACGGTGCCATTTACAATCACCGGAATCTCAGCATCTGGCAACAAGCTGGCTGTGGTTGGCGCCAAGGTTGGTGTTCCACTTGAGTCGGTGCCGAGTGATGGATTGGAGCTTTTTCTTTCTGACCTGCGTTTGACTTTGTCTCTGCCTCTCAGGAGTGCCGCGTCTACCTATTGAATCCGTCGAACGGGACCTTCCTGTGTAAGGTGGCGATTCAGCCGAAGCTGGACAGCGGCATCGTCTTGAAGGCGCGCGTCTTTGGCTGCGCAACCCTGTTGTCTCCCCACTGCCAAACGAAGCGTCGTTTCAGGCGGTGTGGTCGTCGTCGTCGTCCAGTCAGCTGGCGTTGGTGTGCTCGGAGGCGGTTCTGGTCTTCGACCTCGACAAATGCGACGTGTTGGCTCCCGTGGAGGAGCCACACTTCCGTCTGGTCGCGCCCATGGGAGAAATGCGAGGTACGGGTATCAAAACTGTCGAATCCCCCTTCAATACTTCTTGGCCCATGACTATTGGCGTTCGCGCCCTTGGCAGACTGCACGTTCGCCCGGCTGCGCTGCTCCAGCGATTCGGATGAAGAGAGTGGCTCCGTCCACCTTCTGGCCATCTCCTCCCTGGGACACGTCTACGTCGAGCAACTCGGCCTCCACTGCCGATACGACCTACACGGTACGCTGCTTTAGTAGCTGGGGTAGAATACTCGCGCGCTTGGCAGACGAGAGTGGCGCCGCGCACCGAGGTCGCCGTAGTTGCTTGCAGGGCCCTTCTACATGACGACGTCGCTTCCGCTGTCGATTCTGACCAAAGAAGGAGAGGGCGAGTCGTCCACAGGAGCAGGCAGCGTCTGCGGCGGCGGCGTCGCCCTCCACTACTCGGCCGTTCTTGGGACGCTCTTCCTCTCCTTCCGAAATGGTACCGACGCGCTTTTCCAGCGCTCAGTGCAGATGGCTGAAAGTGCGGGAACTCGGCTTCTTTTCAGAAAGCAACTTCCTCGTGTCCTTCGACAGCTTGGACTCTGTGGAGTCGATCGAGCCGACCACAATCCGTTTTCCCAAGGAAATCGTTCTGGGGTGGGTGATTTGACCAAGCGGTTTCGACTGTTGCAGTTGTTCATGGGACGACGGAATTCCAGAGCCCCGAAGACCGACACCGTTGCCGAGAAGCGCGACAAGACGTCCGAGAAAGCTGGCGCCGTCCCGAGCAGCGCAGCAGCAACCTTTGACAAATCGCCCGTGATCGTCAGATGGACGGAGATGGCCGACTATCCGGGCGTCGTCTTTGCGACGTCGAGTGAAGCGTCGGTGTTCATGTTCTACTTCGGAAGGGCCGGCGCATCCGTCTTCCAAGTGGTCAACTCGAAGGCGAAGGTGAGTCGCCGACGTAGGTTGAAAGCGAACACCGGACCGCACATTATGCAGCGTGGACGGTCGTAGATGTTGGTGACGCGCGACCTTCGTCAAAGCCTGCGCGTCTGTCCTTCAGCTGTTGGACGGGGCGCCTCTGTCGGCGCGCGTCTACGACTCCTTCACGGCCTCCGAGGAGGAGGAGGAGCGCTACGTGGCCTTCGTCTCCCTCTGCGAGGACGGCAGCGTCCAACTCTACGAGGAGAACATCCACTGGGCCACCGACTTCTGGCTGACGCCCCGCGCCGCCGCCGACCCCTGGCTGCAGAGGGAGAGGCCGGCGCCACTGCGCAACCACCACCACCACCTCCAGCAGCAGCACAGAGCTGCGAATCCGATGGCGGCCGCTTCCCCCTCGGCCTCAGGGCTCGCCGAGACGTCCGCGGAGTCGCTCTCGTCGCGCCCCGCGCGCAAGCCCTTGACGACGGCTCCCGCTCAGCCGGTCGACTACTTCGAGTCTACCCAATTGCTTCACGACGTGGAAGTTCGTGCCCTTTGCCTCGATACTACTTTGCTGCGAATGGAACGACGAACATCGTTTGCGTTTTGCAGTTTGGCGGCTCGGACCTTCTGCGCATCTACAGCCCCGTCCAGCTTGCCAACAGACTCGGCGACCCTTCAAGCTACGTGGCCTGCAGCAAGGTCGGTAGCTTTTGGTTGTGAGTTAGCACGGTCGGCATCTCTACCAGAATACACGGCATTGGTAACCACTGCTTTCAGAAGAACGGCTTTGAACTTGGCGTCAAATGCAAGGACGCCTCGGTAGTCATTTGTGGAATCCGCGTGGAAGTGGGGAAGTACCAATTGGACAAGGCTCCCAGCTCCATTCAAGTGCTGGACCAGAGGAGGGACGTCTACACAGCGCAGAATAAGTTGGCTCGCGGCCGCTGGTTCGACATCCCCTTCTCTCGCGAGGAGAGCTATCGCGCCGCCTTTGGTTTCACCATCCACTGTTCGTTTGGGCGCCGTTCGCCAGACGATTTTGTACATCTGAACCGACTACTATGCAACCTTTCCTCCGACGCTTTCAGTCGGACAATCGTCGTCGACTGGCGGCGCAACGGTGGTCGATTCGGTCAAAGTCTACGGCAAGAGTAAGGCGGCCTTCGGCTGGAAGGAGAGGGCGCGGGAAGCGCCCAGCAGCCTGCTTCCGCACGGCGTGGACGCAAACTACGCAGCGGCAACGGGCAGGGGAAGAGCGCTGTCTCCTCTGGCGCTGCGTCTGCCCGCCCTGCCGCAGCTACTGCTTCTCGGCATCTTTGAGACGCTCGACAGGGCCTTCGCCCTTTTTGGAGACATGGTTGGTGTTGGCTGGCCTCTTCTTGTGCTCTTTCTAAGTCTAAGAGTCGAGTCTAAGAGTCTGTCTGAGTGGAGCGCGAGAACGAACATCCAAATCGGGCATTACATTTCATAGATTGGGTTTGGCTCAGCCAGCCACCCCCCCCCCCCACCTCCTCCCCCCCTCCCCCCCCCCCCCCCCCCCCCGCTGGTAATCTTTGTGCGCCTCTACGTAGCCGACTTGGTGCATCGACAGGACCGTAAGAAGTCGGCCTCGGACCTCCTGATGAACGTCCTCTGTCTGAGAGTCGAGCCGTTGACGCTGAACAAGACCAAGACGCTTCTACGAAGGCTGTCGCCCAATCGCGCCGATTACTACAAGAGAAAGGCTCGCTTGATCGTTAGTTCAAGAGTGGCGGTTGCCACCTCGCAGACAAAACGACGGTTTCAGGATCGCTTCCTTCTCCACTTCTGCGTTGGCGCCCTGCAGAAGGAGAAGAAGAAGTCGCTGCGTCTCGTCTCCTCCTTCTTCGGTGTCGTCTCTCTGGTCAGGGAGATGGCTTGCCTGCGACCGGCGGAATTCATTGAGAACCTGACGAATCTTGGTTTGTGCGATGAGAAGGCTCTTTGGGATTCTCTGCTCTTCGCTTGTGAGTTTCCTTTGACCGTTTCCATATGCAGATGGCTGGACGGTTGAAGGCTTCCTGACGGAGCTGTCGAACGCCTTCTGGGCAGCCTTCGACCAGTGCAGCGCCGAACGTCTCTCACTCAACGAACACGAAATGAAGGGTGAGCTCGTCTGCCAGGCAATTCAGTAGCAGTGAGTAGTCGTTCTCTGGGTTGTAGGCGAGTCTCCGTTTGTCGTTGCAGACTACTCCGTGTACACTGTGGCCTCCACTCGCTGCCTGGTCATGTGTCTGGTGTCGGTGGCTGCGCAGACGACGTCGGGCGCTCTCGACCGACTACTGGCTGACGTCCTTCTGCGCCTGCTCCTCTGCCATGTGAGTAGTCAACGCCGTCACTGTTGTAGCCACGCTACAATTGGATGCCCATGTAGCCTACACTTCCCTGTCTTTCTGGATGCAGGACAAAGACGTGGCGCAGACCTGTCGAATCACTCTGGCGCACACGCTGTCGGCGAGGCCGTCCTCGAAGGGGTCGAAGCAGCAGCAACAGCAGCAGCAGTTGTCGCCTTCGCGCCAGGAGTTGACGACCACGACCACTGAATTGTCGGACGACGACGACGACGACGACGAAGAGGAGGAAGAAGAGGAGATCAGCGTGCGATTCGGCGACGCGTTGGTCGGCGGCGAGCTGCCCACTCCCCATGAACCTAAGGTGGGCTCTTATGGCCTTGGATTCGTTGATTTAAATCGCGCTGCGCAACGGCGACGACGTTGGTCGTCATTCAGGACGTCGGCATGGACGAGAGGAACCTGCCAGAGGAAGGCGACACTACCCAGGAGGAAGACCTGGCAGAAGAGGAGGAGGAAGAAGAGGACGACGACACGCAGTGGGGCGACGAAGACACCGACGAAGACGTCGAAGTGGTCTGTCTGCTGCTTGCCCCCACCTTACACTTGTCACTTCAACATATCTGCCTTCCTACTCGTCCCATCTCCTCCCACACTTCTTCTAGCAGTGAAGCTAGCTCTGTTGTGTGTCGTTCAGGCGGCCACTTTGGCGGCGGCGTCGTCGTCATCGTCGATGGCGACGGCGCAGCCTGCGGTTGTGGATGTGGATCAGTTGTTGCGCGCCGAAGCAGAAGCGAGCGCCGTCGCGGCCGCCGACGAGCAGGCGATGATGGAATTCGCCATCGCCCTCAGCCTCAACCAAGAAGAAGAGCCGGCGCCCCAGGGGGTCCAGGTGGCAGAGGTCGTGGTACAGAGCCAAGTCGACGGCGCCCCCATTGGCAGCAGCAGCGCCGCCGAAGAACGGGCTAGTGGTAGGTTATCTACAAGGGTTGGGCAAGCCGTGATTCCACCGCAGGCTTACCCGTTTCTCATTGAAGCTACGAGGTCGGCGATTTGTTTCTTTTTGTTTGCAGAGGCAGTGGAAGCCGCGCCGGTTCCGGACGAGCCGACCGAAACCGAGGAGCTTCTCGAGAGGGAAGAAGTGCCGGCGAGGGATTTCTCGGAAAAGGACGTCGCCCTGTTAGTGATCGAGACCGGACTTTTATGGCCTGTGGTGCCGTGGCAGGCATATACTCGATTCATTGTTTTCGCTGCAGGTTGGCCTCTCTACGAAGGCGTCTGCTCGCCTGCTTTCTGGACCATTTCCCCGGCTGGGAAGAAGACAAGGAGCCTGAGAAGGACGGGGAAGCGTCGCAGCAGCAGAGGAAGCGGGATGCCGCCGTATTGACCAGCAGCTGCCACGTGGCCTACATGCAGACGGTGCTGCTTCTGCTCAACGGCCTCCCGCTGGACGCCACCGAGGACACGGCAGAGGCCGATCGCCGCCTTGTCGATCGCCTACTCCAAGCCACCGTCGGAGGCGTCAACTGGGTACGTCTGCGCTGCGCTCGGTTCTTTCCCTCCGTCTACCGTACTCTCACTCTATCCGTCCTCTCCATTTCACTGCAGGGCGCAGCTAAAGGCGAGGCGCTCATGCTGTCTTGGGTGTCGAGGAACAAGAACAGCGAGCTGGCACTGCTCAAGATGCGCCTCCTCAGCGTCTTCCTCTCCAGTGGGCGGGGAAGAACCTCCGGAAGCGCCTCCGAAGAGAAGGTTGGAAAGGACTGGGGCGGGGGGGGGATTGAATGCCGTTGTCATCTGCCGACGCACGCACTTTTGGCAGGCCTACTTGGCGTCGGAGTCGGCTCGCCGACTGTCCGAAGAGGACGCCGTCGGCTGCTGCTTCGCCATCATGGCAGAGATGCTGCCCTTCTGGCAGAGGACTAATCGCGATCCGACCTCCGAGGTGCGAATCTTTCCACTGCTTGTGACCGTCCCATAATGTGATAGCATGTTATGGATGCATTTATAGCCGTCGACGGCGGTGCGTAGTCCGATGAAGCGCTACATGCGAACCAGCAGTCGAGTGCCCCACGATTTGTCTCCCTTCTTCTTGAAGCAGTACGTTTACGAGCATTTCGACGACATCTTTGAGTGCTACGTCGAGCTGCTGACTGAGATGGTTCTTCGACTGCCCTATCAGGTTGGTTGATGCACCCCGCGTCGCTCTCTCTGCGTGCAATCGTGAGTGTACGTACGTGGAAGAGAGCGGTTTCTTGTCCACCACAGATTCTCAAGGTGAAGGCCGACGGCGCCTTGGAGGAAGGCGAGTCGCGAGCTCGCGAATGGGAGAATCTGCTCTGTCAGTTCATCGGCTGCCAAGAGGCGCCCTTCGTCCGACGGCAGGCCAGGAAGGTGGGAGCGAATCGATTACTTCACCGCCGCCAGTATTGGAACAGTAGTTTTCTGAAGTTCGGCACAATATCGGCTGCGATTGGCTTCTGTCTCCTCAGAACCGTACGTTTACATTTGCATGTGTAATGTTTGCAGCTGCTGCTGTCGATGTGCCAAAGCAAGTCGGCTTACCGGCTGGTGAAGGACCGCTACCTTGTGGAGAGTCGTCTCGACAAAGTCGATCGCCTGACGAAGGAGTCGCTTCTCTCCTCTGGTCCGTCCCAGCGTCGCCTCCTTCTCACTTACGGAGATTCCGCCGACATTGTAGGTTATTTGAGAGAGCGACACTATTCGTTTTACTGCGTGCGCCCCTTCGCCAGCAGGAATTGTCTTCTGATGTTCAGATGGGCTGCCTGAAGCAGCTGCACGAGTTGGCGGTGAACCGCTGCTCGAACTGGAGGGCGCTCTGCGCCGACCAGCAGCTGCTGTCGCGCTGCCCAGGTCTGTCAGCGACTATTCTGTTTTTGCGCCATTTGCAGATTGCATCGCTGCGTCCCCAACAGAACGGAATTTCACTCTCATTCTCTTCTCTCAGGAGGCGTGCTGGGCTACCTGATGCGCCTGTCCTGCTCGACCAGCTCTGGCGGCGGCCTCTTCAGTGAAATGGTCTTGGAGTTGGTCGGCAGAGCTGTCTCGGACGCCTTCTGTTTGCGCGCCGGCGCCTCCAAGAAGGCGCTTAGAGACGCGCCCCCTGTCGAGTATGGGAACAACTTTTGGGAGTCGAAGAAGAAGAAGCCGCCCGGGGACCAGTCGCTTGACGACGACGACGGCGCGGGGAAGGCGCCCGTGGGCGATCCGGCGCTGGTTCTGCCCGTCCTGTTCGAGCCCGGCGTCGTCGAGACCACCTTCGACTTCATTCTGCTCCACCTACTGCGCAGCAACGTGGAAGAGCTGCGCTGGAGAACACACGCGCTCGTGGAAGCCATCTTCAAGTCTGTGTTGCTGTGAGGGCGACTGGCGATGGCCATCTGTCGATCGTGCTCTCTCATCTAGGGTTGGCCAGTCGCCGATTCCCGAGCGGCTGTTCGCCTTTCTGGTGGAGGAGTGCTGGCGCAAGTGGGCAGTGGCCTACGGGTCGAAGGCGACCCCGCTGGTCGACCTGATCAAGGCGCATGCTTGCGACGAAGGCGCACCCACCAAGGAGCTGGCCTCTGCGGCGCTCGACCTCTTCCACGAACTCCTGTCTTCTCTGCGCCAACACCCCAACTCCAGTCTCTACAGGTGGATTTGTTCGCTCTCTTGCCCGTCCGTCTCTGCAGCTACAATTGTGTGCCTCCCCCCCACCCCCCCCCCCGCTATAATTAGGAGAGCTCGCTCGGCACTCTCTGTATTGCTTTGTAGCGCCCTGGGATGTTTCGTCGACGTCGAGAAAGGGTTCTTTCTCGAGCAGAACGCCTGTCTGGTCTGCTCCAATCCGCAACAACCGATGACTGTGAGTTGCACTCTCTGTCTCACTCTCGCTCTCGCTGCCATCGTAGTAGCGACGTTGTGTTTCAGTCGATCAAGCTGTCGTCGATCAAGCACGAGACGCGCTCCACTCCCAACGCGCAAATCGTCAAGCTGATAAGCAGCCACGAAATCGGCCGAATCACCATTCGACTGTCGGACCTGAAGCGGGCGAAGATGGTACGCCGCCTCAACGTCTACTACTGCAACAAGGTGCTGCCATCGGCGGTCGAACTCAAGAACAGGTACTGCGCTCGGCACTCTACCTCCTTCCTTGCAAGAGACACCACCATTGCGACGCTGACGAAGTCACATTGTCTCAGGCGCGACCTGTGGCTGCTGGCGAAGGGCGCGACGCTGTCGGCAGGTCAGACGGAGCTGCGCCTGGACCTGGACGTGCCCGTGGTCGCCTGCAATCTCATCATCGAGTTCGCCCAACTCTACGAAGCGCCCAGGCCGGCGGCGGCTGCTGCGACGACGGCGACGTCGGCCGAGCAACAGCAGCAGCAGCAGCGCGCCTTCAACTGCCCCAGGTGCTCGGCCAGCGTGGCGCCCAACCCCGGCGTCTGCGCCAACTGTGGAGAAAACGTCTTCCAGTGCCCCAAGTGCCGCACCATCAACTACGATGAAAAGGTGCTTCCAGAGTTTGATCTTAGACTACCCGGCATTGATTATAACTCATACAAGCAATGTAGGCCGAGCTACGGCAAGTTGAACGTGTTTTACTCGTCGCTTCTAGGATCCGTTCCTGTGCAACTCGTGCGGCTACTCGAAGTACCTGAAGTTCGACGTGACGCTCCACGCCTGCCAAGTGGCGGCCGTCGAGCCTGTGGAAAACGAAGACGACAAGAAGAGGGTGCGTCTGTCTAGTTGTGCTTCCCGTATTGCCAGAGGGATTTGTAATGACGCTAGACTGGACTGTGACGCCTAGCGTCCGTCTCTATTTCAGACCCTGTCGCAGATCCAGACGTTGCTGGTGCGAGCAGGTGAACTGCGGCGCAGTCTCATAATCTATCGGAATCACATCGAAGGCCTCCTAGTCCTAGCGGGTAGCCGGAATTGGCTGCCAAAGGTGCGCTTTGCGCAGTTCTTTCATAAGTAGCGTGACACCGAGCTCGCAACTTCCCAAGGTTCAGGTGGCCGGCAGCGACGGGAGTCTCTTTGGGACGGAATCGGCGCCGATGGATTCGCTCCTTCTGACGGCAGCGGCGGCGGCGGGCGCCAGCTCTTCGACGACAGTGAGCGCTGCGGGTGGATCGGCGGCCGCCGCGCGCTATCTGAGTCCGGTCGTCCAGGAGGTGTCGCTCCGCTATGGGCGCGACTGCCGCGCCGCCTTCGAAGAGCTCGCCAAGACTGTCCAGGTGGAGAGGCTCGCCGGTTGCGACCGTGGCCCGTTGTCTGTTAGAATTTTAGAAACCCCTACCCTTGGCGCCTTTCAGCGAATCATCGCGAGCAGAAAGGAGCTTCTCGAGTACGAGTCGGCCCACGAGGAGGTCGGCTGCATGTCGCAGCAGTTCTCCGTCGGACTGGACTTCTTCCAGAGCAGGTGTGCGCTCTGGATGTTGAGAGTTCTAAGGATGAATCTTACTACCGCCTGTCCAACCCCAAATGCCGCTTCAGCGACAACTGCTACGGTTGTCTCGCCTCGCGCTTGGTCGGAGTGATCGGTCTGATCAGCTGCCTTCCGCCGGACAAGACGACGCCCTTCGCCACAGGCGCTTCACTGGACGTGCTGCTGGAAGCGTCCGCCTCCTTTACGCCTCACGTCTCGGCGCGACTCATTGGTTAGTGGGTAGACCGGACCACACAGACGCTCTCTTGTTGATGATAAATGTAGGGTGGATCTGCGCAGGCCTTCTTCGTCGCCTGGTGAACGGTAACGCCTCTGCCACCGATCACGTCTGCGAGTCGATCGAGCGCCAAATGGAGGGGGCGCTGGCCAAGGACGCTGCTGCTTCCACCTTGGTGGGCGACGACCGACTGACTCGCCTCAATGGCCTCTATCTTGCGCTCTTTCTGTTCTTTCTCGGCGCGCAGTCACGATTACTCTGTCTACAGTTTGACGTTTCTCTTCAGCAGCTGCTGTGCGGCGTGGGCGGCGGTGTGGGCGGCTCATTGGCGGTTCTGCGCAGCTGTTTCGACTTAGACGACGGCCTGTACGCGAGAAGGGCGAAGACGGTGAATCGATTGCTGGAAGCGGCCCTCTTCGGCCCCACCAACAGTGTCGCCCTCGACGCCGTCGCCATTCTGGCCGTCGAGTTCTTCCGCTCCAACAACCTCCTCGCCGACACTTCCGCCGCCGCCGACCAGGTGTTCACTTCGAATAGCCTCTGTTTGTTGCGTAGCTGACGATGATGTTTCCTCCAGGTGTCCCAGGTCGAAAGGGTGGAAAGAGTACCACCCCACCACAAGTATGCTAAACGCTGGCTGAGGAAGTGCCGCAAAGGTTCACTTGGCACTCGTTTCGTGTCCGTTTCCAACGTCTATCAACGAGAGAGTTTAGGCTCTGGGGCACTGCGTCGGATCGGCCGTCTGGACTGGTTCGAGAAGGTGCTGATGCGCAGTCGGTCGCCGCACGCCAAGGCCGCCGCCGCCCTGCTTTTCCGCTCGGTGGCCGCCGAATCGGCGCACGCGCAGTTCCACCTTCTCGACATCATGATGAGGTCGCCCGTCTGAATGTCTCTCTGTTTGAGTGTCGTTCGTTGGCGTCTCATCTGCCTCTTCTACAGCTACTTGGGCGAGATGTCGTCCTCTTTGCACGGCACAGCCGCCTCTGAGTACTGGCCGCTGTTCGGCTTCCTTCTGCGCTGCCATCCCGACAACCCCTTGGTCTTCGCCCGTAGGGAACTGCTCACGAAATTGGGACAGCTCCTCTCAGAGGTAGTGTGCGCACAGAATAAGCCGTGGTGATATAGGGGTTACAGTCGCTTCGTCGTCGTCTAGGAGGTGGAGAGGCTGGCTGAACTGGAGAAGCAGCGATTTGCCGTGGATTTGAACGAGGGCTTCACTGTCCAGATGGTGGCAGGTGGGCCTTTTCTTGTTGTGTCGCTCTAACACCACGAGAATATACCGTAGATTGGTGTTTTGGGTCGCTCATCAGCAAAGAGAAGGAGGTGGCTGCGATCACCCAGGCAACGAGAATTACAGTTCGCTCGTTTGCAGAGTTGCTGGTGGAGATGCTGGGCGAGGGAGGCGACGAGCGCGTAGTGGGTCGGTGGAAGCGCCAGCTAGTGGGGCCGCTCCTCTACGGCTACCTTGGTCTGCGCCTGCTCGTGGTCCAGAGAACGGCGCTGGTCGAGGTCGCTGAAGCCAAACTGCTCGCCCTGCTAGAGAGACTCGCCACCGGTGGGAGACGCATTTCGTCCCTCATCTTCCGGCCTCTGCCCTCTCTTCTGTTTCCTCCCATCCCCCCCCCCCCATCCCTCCTCCCTCCCTCCCTCCCTCCCTACTTTCCATTCTAATGGGAGAACCCACGAGTGGGAGGTAGTAGTTACTGCGCCGGTTTCAGGCACAGAGGCGGACACAAAGGACTTCCTGGTGACCTGTCTGGAGACGGTGAAGAAGTACCCTCTGGACGACCTGAAGACGCCTGTCTACATCTTCGAGAGACTCTGCTCCATCATTCGACCGGTCGGTACCCTTCCCTTCATCGTCGCTCGCTTCCATGCGCTTCTGTGTGCATTGGTAGTGGTGTGCCTTGCAGACGGAGAAGGAGGTTGGGGAGTTCCTTGTGAACATCGAGAAGGATCCGGAGCAGGAGGACTTCCTCCAAGGGCGCATGATGGCCAACCCCTACAGCTCTGGGGAGCCTGGGCTGGGACCCCTGATGCGCGACCTCAAGAACAAGATCTGCCGCGACTGCGACCTCGTCGCCCTGCTCGAGGACGACACCGGCATGGAGGTAGGTGGTACTTTTTGCTTGACTGCAGAGCTGGATGGAAGCTCGAGAGGCGAATCATACGATCAACTTTCTTTCCAAACTTATGTAACTGGACGGTTCAGAGAAATGCACTGTGAAGAAAACGTGTCGTTCCCGTGCATATGACGAAGCACCATTCTGCTAAAGACTGTGCGAATTTGCCGTGGGCGATTTTAGTTGTTGGTGTCCAACAAGATCATCTCCTTGGACTTGCCCGTCGCCGAGGTCTACAGGCGGATCTGGCAGCCTGACCACAGCAACGGAGAGCCAATGCTGGTCGTCTACCGAATGCGCGGACTTCTCGGAGACGCCACTGAAGAGTTCGTGGAGACGCTGCAGCGCAAGCAAGGTCAGCGCCCCATTTACGTGTAGCAAAACAATGCGCTCAATAGTTGGTCTACAACGTTTGGAGTTATGTAAACTTGGTAAACGTTGGTCCAAACGGCGTCACAGTTCCTCCTCTCGCTTTCTCTCGTCGCTTTCGCTCGCCAGCCACTGCTCCACGTGGTACGCACGTACGCGTGTCACATATGCGGGGAGGAGATCACACATAAAGGGCTGTCGTCATCACTGATCACATGGCGTCGGCGGCCTTCTTCATCATCTGGGCGGCTCTGGCGTAGAAGGCCTGCTGAAGGGCCAGCATCTCTCCCAGCAGCCGACTCTGCTCCTCCAACGACGCCGTCTCCTCCCGCAGCGACTCGAGCGCCCGACGACCGAACAGTCGATCCATCCGACCCTTCCCCACGCCGCTGCCCACTCCGCCGCTGACGCCCTCCTCTCTGGACGGCTCCGCCACCGACATCGTCGTCATCTTCTGCGGCATTGGGCCGGTCGTCATCATCGTCGTCGTCGTCGTGGTCGTCGTCTTCGCCTGCTTGATGGCCCACTGGGAGAGGGGGAAGTCTCCGTGGGCGCACTTATCGAGCGGCAACAGCACGCGCTCCACCGTCTGCTTCTGCAGTCGTCGACGCTCCAGGCCGACCAGGCGGAAGGCCCTCGACATCGCCTGCAATGCGAGAAGCTTGGAATGGAATAGGAGAGAGTGGCAATGCAAAGGGAAGGGGGGACAGACGGACGTTGAGAGAGCGGCCGATGGCGGTGCCGCTGCCGAGTCTGACGGCCAGTTTCCAGGCGTTGGTGCCCAGCACCTCCTCCTCCGTCATCTTGTTCTCCTTGAAGACGGGCCCCACCAGCTGGTCGCTGGGATCCGGCTGAAGCACCGCCGTCAGCTTCCACTGAATGTCGCTGGCGTGATGGCGCAGACTGGCGCCGATCCTCTGGCGGCAGACGGCCAGCTCGTTCTCCAGCTCCTCCTCCCTGGCTGCTCGACTGCCGCCGCTGCCTCCGACGTCGCTGCCGCTGCCGCCCATCGACACGTCCGTCACTGACGAAGAGGACGACGGCGGCCGACGGAAGTCGAGCATGTTGGCGCTTTCCGGCTGCTGCTGCATGGCTCCTGGAGACGGCGGCGGCGTCGGCGACAGCGTAGGCCGCTGGATCTCGTAGAAGCTTGGCGGCTCCATCTCCTCGTTCCTACTCGTCTTCTTTCCAGCTGTTGCTGTTTGCTATACTTCGTTATCTGTTAATCATTAATGTATTACAGAACAATACTTTCTAATGCCACTAGGCAGAGGTTGGCAAAGACCGCTGGATGGCTTGTTTGGAATCGAATTCGGCAGATGCTCGTGTGTTGACGTTGTTTCAGACGACGTCGTCGACGCAGAAGAGACCTATCGGCTGGCGAAAGTGGTGGGCGAGTCGGGTGGTCTGCAACATCTGAAGGAAAGGTATGGCATTTGGTGTGTACCATGGAATCCAAGTACGAAGGCTACGTTTTGCGCTCGTTTAGAACAGCGGCCATCGTCTCATCGGGAGCGGCGGCGCCCAGTCGAACGCTGTTGACAGTGGTGGCGAAGTTGTTGTCCTACTGCGTCAAGATCGCGCAGAATCGGACGATTCTCAACGACATTGGAATGCTCAGTCCCCTGATCGCCGCTCTGCGCCTACTCATTGTGGGTGTTCTGTTTGAAATCACCAGATACGTATGTACATACATTATGTACGATACATATGTATCTGACCCGAGATGTTCGTTGGAAGGCGTGTGGTATTTCTCTCCAGGAGCAGGCGGTGCCGAGTGGCGCTCGCGTCGACGTATCGGCGCTTCCAGCTGTCGTCTTCGAGCTGCTCGACGTCTGCGAAGCTCTCTTCAAGGCGGCCAACGCCAGTCCACCTCACCTCTTCCAGGTTTCTACTCAGACGCAGTTCTGCTGCTCGTAGTACGTCGACGTTGCAAGAATGCTCCTCCCGTTCGCTGCAGAGTCAATCGGCCCATTTCGGCACGACCGACCAGGTCCACTGGCTGCTCTCCCTGCTGCCCAGGCTGTCGGCCGGCGGGTCCTCCGCCACAACCGCCGATCTACCGGCGTCCGGCGGTGGACAGCAGACGACGACGGCCGCCAGCGACGCCTCTTCCCTGCAGCAGCGACTAGCGCGCCTCGCCAGCAGTCTTTCTTTGGGGAACGACGAGAGAACGGCCATTCTCATGGAGCACCTGACACCCATATCCGACTTCAATCGGTGCTGCCACCGCTGCTTCTTTGGCTGCCGTAGTAGATGTGACGACGTGTTGCAACGCTGCTGTCCGCTCGTGTTTGCAGCTATGATCTGGAGGTGCAGTCGAGTCCTTGCATGGCCGTCAGCATGGACATCCTCTGCCTTATCATCATCGGAGTGGAGACTTCCTCGTTTGGGGCGCAGCTCAAGGACAAGATGATCGAAGCGGGCATTCTGGAGCGCGCCTGCGAGTACCTCCAGATGCACCACCCGCCCCTCTACAAACTCACGTGCGCAGATATGAGCATTGCGCCTTGCGACGACAACGATCCAACTTTGCCTTGTCACACGACGTACAGGATCGATGCTCCCGAGTGGAAGGAGTTCCTGAGCCGGCCGGCCCTGAAGTCGGTACTGCGCGTGCTGGTCGGCTTCTGCCGTGGACACGAGCACAGCCAATTGGCCGTCTCCGCCGACTCCATCCCCATCGTTCATCGATTGGAGCAGATCTCCACCGAACAGTGGCTGGGATCCCTCGCCGAGGCGCTCATGGAAGTACTCAGGGAGAACCCCACCGTCGCCCAGAAGGTTGTCCCGCCCGTCACTTTCATACCAGTGTAATCGCCATTGTTCTTTGCGATTGCAGATCGAGCAGGTGCGCAGCGAAACGAAGCAGAAGCGCAAGCAGATGGCCATGATGATGCGCGACAAGCAGCTCTCGCGCATGGGCATGAAGGTGAGTAGATAGAAGGACGCTTCCAGTGGGCGGCGACGCATGCGCTTCCTCCTGTATTCAGCTGGACACGAAGGGAGTGGTCAAGGTGGAGACGCCAAAGACTCTGCTGGACGGCGCCTCCTCTGCCAGCGAGCCTGTGAAGGAGGAAGGGCCCGTCTGCTCCATCTGTCACGAAGGCTACGGCAACCAGCCCTCCAAGGTCCTGGGCGTCTACACCTACTCGAAGAGAGTCGACTCCACGGCCATCGCCACCGTCACCCACTTCAACCCCGTCCACTTCGACTGTCATCAGACGGCTATCAGGTACATACGTGTACCCAGCCAGCGGCGCCAAGCAAAAGCGTAACGCGATGTGAAACATACGCACACCTCTGACCTTCTCATATCAGAAGCGTGCGCAGTCGTCACGAGTGGGAAAGCGCGGCGCTTCACAACGCCAACACGAAGTGCAACGGCCTGCTTCCCATCTGGGGAAGCCGAGTGGCCGACGCCAACTTCGCCAGCTGCTTCGCTCGGTTCGTCTTTTCCTCTGCTGCCGGCTTTCGTTCTCTGAAGTCGACTGTGTCTCCTGTTTAGCTGGAAGGGCGAGTTGGAGAAGCAGACTGGCGTGGCGGACATCGACGTCTCGGCGCTGGTCCAGGACCTGAAGCAGCTGCTGCGCCGACTGGCAGAAGGGCGCTCCTTCTCCGAGGAGACAGGAGGCGGCGGGCGCGAGTCGAACGTGCAGCTGATTCCTTGCCTTCTGGCGGCAGCACTCCACCTACTGCTGGCGGCGCCCCAAGCAGTCGCCCTGCACCGACAGAGAGTCGACGCCTTTCTCCACGACGACGACGGCCAAAGTGCTCCCCGCTCCACTGTGAGAATAGCGAGAACGACTTTACGCTACTACTTCTCATCGTAGCGTTTTCTATTTTTGTTTTTTTTTTGTTTTTGTTTTTTTTTTTTTTTTTTTTTGTTTTTTTGGTTGTTGTGGTTTTTTGTTTTTTTTTTTTTTTTTTTTTGTTTTTTTTTTTTTTTTTTTTTTTTTTTTTTGTTTTTTTTTGTTTTTTTTTTTTGTTTTTTTTTTGTGGGTTTTTTTTTTTTTTTTTTTCGTTTTTTTTTTTTTTTTTTTGTGGTGTTTTTTTTTTGTTGGTTTTCCTTTTTTTTTTTTGTTGGTGGGGGTGTTTGGGTCTCTTCTTGTGGGGCGCGCGGTTGGGGCTCGTGTGTTGTGGGTGGTGCGTCCTAGCGGCAGCCTTGGATTGTTTGGATAGCGGCGCTCCAGCAGTTGGTTTTGTTTCCCGAAAGGTTGGCGTTTGACTGTTTCTCCCCCTCTCTCTTCAGGTAGTGGACGCAGTTGAGTACGAGGTGGTCTCTTCGCTGCTGTTGCTGGCTCCCGCGCTGTGGGCGAAGAACAGAGTGGCGGTGCTCAGGAAGCTATTGCAGGCGTCCTTCGCGAGAAGGTGTGTATCGCGCTCTGCTCTTCCTTCTGGGATTACCTTGGACACTGAAGTATTGATGGTTGCCAATTCAGCGAAGCGTCGGCCGATAACTTCGAATCGTACAAGCCGACGTTGGTTTTCTTCGGTCTGATCAACTGGGTCTTCAAGGCGCTTTCGGTGAGACAAAGCCATTTGCGCGCAGTGTTGTCTCCGCAAGTTTGTATTCCACCTTCCTTCCCCGTTGCAGAGGTGCGAGTCTGAGAGTGGGGTGGAGGAGGAAGCGGCGACGAGGTGGCCGGCGGCGCTTCAGGCCCACCTCCGTCACAACCAAGCGACGGTTCTGGCCGACTTCCGCGCACTGCTCAGATTCTACGAGGATTCGCTGTCGCCCGCCCAGAGCGCCTTCGAGTTCTTCGATGTTATGGGTAGGTGCTGCGCTGGCGCTGGTCGACAGACGCTCGAACGGGTACTGCTCAGTATCCATACATAGCCAACTTCCCGCTTGTGTATTGGTTGCAGGTCTTCTGGAAGAAGAGGGATGCGACTCGCCACAGGCTTTCGTGGACGCTGCTGCGGCCGTGGTCGTCTAGTGCAACGCTCCGCTCTACTTTGTTGTTCCACTGCTCTTCTTTGTGTGTTCTTTATTCTCCTGCAACATCTGGTTTGTGTGCTGTTCGTCGCCGTCTCGTCGGATCCATCCGTCCCTCTGTTCCACTGGGGGTTCGTTCTTCTTTCTCGTTGTTCTTGTGATCCAGCCGAGTTGTCGTGTGATCTGACCTCGTTTTCTGACAGTGGTTCTACGTACACGCTGCTTCTGCGCTGTTTCCTGTCTGCCTGGCGTCGGATGCTCGTTCGCAGAGAAGAGTCCTTTAGGACGACACTCGTAATGACTGCCGTTTACTAACTGCGTGGAGACGCTGCAGGAGAAGCAAGGTCAGCGCTCGCATGCCTTGCATGACGTGTAGCATAACACGCTCAACATGCTAACTGCGGTTAGGAAGTGTAAACGCGACGTTGGCCAACGCCAAATAGCGATGTATGGATATACCTAGATCAATGTCCCTAGATGCCCTAATGTGGGGGTTGAATTGAGCGGACAAACATATTTTATTCATATTGCAACAACCGTTTACTTTTAAACGGAAAGGATACGCAGCCAAGCATCTAACTACGGCATTATATACTAGCAGTACTCTCCTGTTGCTTTATTTGCCTATGTCTTGGAAGAAACTGGAGTTGAGCATGTGAATGTGTTCGCGTGTGTTTGTCACCATATGCTGAGAAGGTTGGTTGGTATGGGTGCATGTGGGCTATTATACTTTCCATTGTTGGCTCTGAATGAGTGGAGCCTTCTAGGGAAATTAGGTGTGCAGTGAAGAGTGCTGCGTGAACGAGGCAGTACTGTCAACAGTTTCAACGCGGCAACAAAATAAGAATATCAAATGTCACGACAGATGCAACAGTGGTCACTCGTCGCGATATCACTGGGCGTTGTTGGGGCAGTCGGCCGCCTTGTGCCAAGGCGATGCGCATGTGTAGCATCCACGTCCTGTAAAGAATGTGTTGGTGGCACTGGGTGATTGTGTGTGTCATCTATGTACGACCAGTTGAACTGGAAGCGTGGGAATCTACGTACGTCCTCCAGGGAGGTGCCAGGGGCAATTCTTGGCGTGATGGCCTTCGCGCTTGCAGCGCCAGCAGATGCCATTCGGCAATGGCGGCTGCGTCGTTGGCACGTTGCTAGGCGCGCGCGTGGGCACGTGAATCGTCCACGCCCCACCCCAGCCATCGTTCAGCGTTCCAAAGACCTATATTGTTGATGTTGCAGTGACACCAGTGGTGAGCATTATCAATAGCGTCTGATGTACTTTGCCGTCGGCGTCGCGCAGTAGTATTGGCTCGCGAGTGGTGCCACTCTGCGACGTGTGGTCGGTACTGAGGATGGCCTGTCCCCCCTCAACGGCCTGCCGCCCCTCCTCAGCCTGCCGCCCGTCAACGGCCTGCCGCCCCTCCTCGGCCTGTCGCCCCTCCTCGGCCTGTTCCCCCTCAACGGCCTGTCCCCCCTCAACGGCCTGCCGCCCCTCCTCGGCCTGCCGTCTCTCCTCGGCCTGCATGACGTGTATAGTTTGGGATCATATCGGTCAATAGAATAGCAAGTCATGCGAACCTGTGTGCCTAAGGTAATGCGCTCTATGGCGCGCTCCAGCTCCGTCTGCGAATCGTGCTCGACCGTATGAGCGCGCGGCACCTGTAGCAGGTTGCTTACTTTGTTATGGGTATAGTTTTATGTGAAACAGCAGTAGAAAAAGCTGTTGTCAACCGTGCAAGAGCGATCGGCGTAGGCTTCCTCGTCGGTGGCAAATTTGCGTGGCGGGTCTTTGTTGAGGTCAGGCATGAGCTACGCTCGGCAGTTGGCGCATTCCAGTCTTCCCTGAATGGTGACACTTTGTGGTTCTTATTGATCTCTGCATACATTCATGGGTGCACAGGCATGTATGAATTGCTGGAGTCTGCAGTTGAACTCCGGTGCACAGTGGAATCCAATAGTACAACACACAGAGTACGCGATGATGTGTTCTAACCACACAGTTGTGAACGAAGGCCAGTTGTGAACGAAGGCAATTGTTGCATGAATCACTGGCCGGAAACTGCGAATGGAATTTGGACAAAACACTTGCGCCGTGAGTTTCGGCCTGGCGCCCCACTCTTATTTGTGCGTGTGGAAGGTGTAGAGTGGTTGGTAGTCAGCACCTCTTCGTAGACAATATTCCTTGTGTACGTGCCGCATTTCCCTTTTATGGCACCGTCTTCAACGTACACCTGCAGGTATAGTAGCTTTTAATCGTTGTTTGCCAACTTACCGGCACATACTGACATGGAGATGTGTGGTAGCGACTTACGCGTGTGGCCGACGCACTGCCAGCTCGAGACAGCGCGACGTAGAGCTGGCCGTGTGTAAACACAGGCTCCTGAAGGGCTATGCCGACTCGCTCCAGTGTTTGAGATTGCGCTTTGTTTATCGTCATTCCAAAGCATAGCTTGACTGGAAACTGTCTCCTCTGCAAGTTGTTTCATGATGTGCACAAGTATGTACCAGGAACTACCAGTGAAGAAAAGCGGCTTAGTTTTGAAAGTACTGCTTACCCTGAATTGGAAGGGCAGTTCGGTTTCTTCTGCGCAAGTCAGTATAATACGCGGAATGAACGCGCGATCGCCAACGTGACTTCCACTGAAATGGTGTATACTGGTTGACATTTCACCTCATATACGTAACTTAGCGTCTGCTTAGCAATACGTTTAGTACCTGGCAATTCTGACGTCAAGCACATTTTCTCGCGCCGCGCTTAGCACCATGCGCGTGCCGTTGCAAAGGCCCATCTTGGGGTCGAGATTGCGCAGCAGAATCAGAGGAACCCCTGGTTTTAGACGCAATGAATGAGGCGGCATTCCACTCGGCGTCATACTGTTCAGCAGTTCGGGTGGGTAGATGGTCTCTGCTGTAACAAACTCAAGTAACATGTTCACTGAAGCTGTCGGCGGTGACTGATGAGTAAGGTACGTGTGTACTATTTACATACCATTGTCTGTGCCAGCTTCATCAATCGAGAGATGTTCTGTCTCTTCAACTTGTGGACTGAATCGCTGCAGGACGTGTCTGTTGATTGCGTCGACAGTCACATTCTTGGCAGCCAAAATTGCTCGACTGCCGAAACTGCCAGCGTTGGTCTGGAAGCAGCTGCCTGTATTTTGTGGTTCACTGCGACAGTTTAAACGTAAAGAATGCATACCATGTCCGGCATGATGAAGTCGACGAGGGAGCTCATGTCCTCGCAGACGATTTCCTTTGGCAGTCTGATGTAGTCGTCCACGTCGTTCTTCTCCGCGGTCGGCTCAGTGCCATTGCCGACGCGTAGCAGAAAGTCCGCGTAACCACTGATTTCTCGGCCTTCTGACTCCGATGCCAATTCGACACGCATGTTGCGCGTCAGCTGCACCTTCTCGACCTGAGTGAAAACTACCGTTTACTTCGTTGAAATGGCAATAAGGCGTCCTACACAATCCATCATCTACCTGGCGCCACAGGTGGCTGCGCTGCACAGTGGTGCTGACGATTTGGCGCCGACTGGCGTGCTTCTTAACCGGCAGAGCCTGACGAAAGTCGCCAGAAAAAACCACGCAGACACCACCAAATGGTTCTGCCACGCCACGTATGTCCTGTGAGAGTTACGCTTGGTGGAGAGTGGTAGAGCATTGTTGACTGGCGACAGTAGTTATGTGTGTAAAAGAGACTCACTCGAAGCGACTTGTCCACTGCTTCAATCTGCGTCTTGCTGGCCATGGACACCTCGTCCCAAACCAAGAGTTCCATGGCGCGCGCCTTGGCGGCCAGGTGGCTCTGAGCGCCCATGGCGCACGTCGACTCGTCCGTCAGTCCGTGCACAGGGATGGCAAACGTGGAATGCGCCGTACGGCCATAGTGCAGGGCTAGAGCGGCAATGCCACTGATGGCCACAGCTTGGGCGACCATGCCTTGCAGCCGGCAGACGTCGAGCAGCAAATTCAACACATAAGTTTTGCCTAAAGCAGCTCATTTTATGCTTTTGGCAAGTGTCAACCACCAACTAAATTCAGGTGAACCTGTGCCTCCAGGTGCGTCCATGAAGAACAGCCTTTG
>JASAMZ010004712.1:0-22746 GCA_030248115.1 Linhomoeus sp. GSCO2_2 | reverse complement strand
ACGAACGAACGAACGAACGGACGGACGCACGCACGGACGATAAGCTCTCGTAGGGGTTCGCCCGGCTGAGGCCGGGCGAAAAAAGCAAAAGGGTCGCCGAGGATCGAACCTCGGTCGGCTCGCACGTTTTTGCGCGCGATCCGGCGGCTTTCCCGCCTACGCCATGCTGTCGCATCACAGCGTTTCTCAAAACGGCGGTCTTATACTCTCAGTTGGCGTCTATTCAGCAGACTACGGTGCTTTAGCACGTGATATGCCCCGTAAGCACCGTAACATTGCAAATAGAGATAATTTGTCGAAAAATTTCAAACTTCAAACGTTACACCCACACTCATTTTGAAATTAGCAACAGCAAATCTCATCGGATCCGTAATCGGCGACATCGACTCTACCTGACGCCATCTGTCACGTGTTTTACTTCGGCAGGACAAAAAAGTTCGCGGACTACACATCGTCATCTGTATATATACACCCCGCCGCGCTGTGGCGCGGCGAAAAAAGCCCCCCACCCCCCCCCCCCCCCAGACAGAGATAATTTCGTTAGCGTGTTAGAATATTCACGGCAATTCGATCGTATTGTTCATAATTACAGGCTATAAAATTTTAGGACTTCGCCCTGCCAGTAGATATTTTGGACCTGCGAAAGACGGTTGCCTGCGCGCTGTGCGGAGAGGACGGTTTCCCTTTGAACGTGAGTTTGCACTGATGCTGTCCGTCTGTGTTGTTCGAACTTCGTCCGTCTGTTGGTTTGTAGGTTTGACTGTATGTTTGTAAATATGACTTGCCTGGTCATCAACTAACGGTTTACTATATGCGCAATATATAGTCATCACGAATAATGACACGTTGCTGCCATTCTTGTATTACCATCTACATACATAGTAAGCTTGCTCTCACATTTCGAAGTAAAATTTCGTGGAAAACAGTGCCTCGCAACTTCGTGTGACGTAGATGATTTCACAAGGAAAGTTTCCCTGCCAACGTTTCAGCAGCGATACATTTTGGAGTATCACTCGAGGAAGAAGCATCAGGGTCGCCAGAGGGGAAGAAGGTCTCGACACGACGCCGAAGCAGACGGCGACAAGAAGACATTTATCCAGTTGTGCTTTCCCCAGTTATTCGCTGCTGAGGAAGCCAATGACGCTACAATGTAATGCGCGTGACTAAGAGGAATCATTTTGGCGTGGTCAGACGGTGGTGCCATCTTGCAGAGGATTCTGCATGAGAATAGAGACTTAAAATTGCCTACGTGCACAGGCTCGCAAACGAGAAACGCTGTAGGGGGTAGAAACGAACTGATGTGTAGCTATGCGCTTCATGGCAATCTCTGAGAGGCCGCCCTGTGCGCCCAGTCATAGTGCCGGCGGGAGACGACGACAACAGCCCCAAGACGAACTTCCCTGTCACTTCTGGTGAAGAAATCCAGAGTATCGTGGATGTCGACGCGTCTAGCGTTACTAATGCGTAATGAACGGGTTCTTCCGATTGTTGGGAAACTCCTGCTGAAGACCGCATTTAAGTTGGCCACCACAGAAGAACGGATGAGCAGCTGGAGCGCATTCTACCTATCACACATGTTGGCATAGTGTCACTCTTCTCAAGCCTTGTGGCAATCCAATGCATGTAGTGTAGGTAGATTGGTTTAAAGCCCGAACAACTTCACCTGTCACTATACCCTGCTGAGGGGAGCTTGTCTGAAATGTACTTTGAGCCAGACCCTTTACATCGTAATCTCTACATCTCAATTTGCCCCATGCTGGCTGCATCTCAGTGCAGACAGGTATCGTGGTGAATCCCTCCCCCCCACCCCCCCCCCCCCCCCCCCAAATTGTGATAGATCATCGGCGCAGATTTAGGAGGCGTAGGCCTGCAACGCATTTACTGCATTATGATTGAAGGCAAGACATGAATGTTGTCAAGTGCACAGAGTGTCCAGAGACACTTCACACCAAAGCTGAGCTGGAGGAGCACCTGACCAGTGAGCATCTGGAATGGTTTCCCTTCGAGTGCAAATACTGCTCCAAAGTTCGCCTGCCAACTGAGAGCGCGCTCAGGGAGCACTATGTGGAAATCCACCCCAGCAAAAAGTTTCTAGTTGGTTCTTTGTTGGAGCTTCCGTCAGTGGCGCCTCTGATGAAGTGGCCATCTGTTACAGGTGTTGTTCCACCCCAATCAGGAGAAGAGCCAATGGCTGAAGGACAGACTCCTCCACTCTGTAACAGTAGCAGTTCAACCTGATATAAAGATTAACGTCGTGAACATCACGATTCAAGAGGATGCAACACCCATAGCTTCCACAGAAGAGAACACGGCAAGAGCAACTGAAACTGGAGATGGAAGGGTGGAGACGGCGAAAAATGTCAAGCGGAGTCCTTCCCATTCGTCAGATGATCGCGAGGCGTCCAGCTCACCAGGTTGGTCGATGACGTTTGATTCCATATCCATTGCATTTCAGAATCAGAAACAAGCTTGACTTTGTGCGATGTTTTGCTCCCCTAATTGTCTAAACGTTTAGAAGTAGTGGCTCGAAGCCGATCGTAAAGTGTCTTAATAGCTTCGGTGCTCCAACTAATATGCAGTTTCGCCCATGATAATCGCATAACTTCTATAGTTTTGGGTCTCCAAGTATGTAGTTTCCCTCAAACACTGTCGTCTGGTATGCAAACGATTGCATGAGCACACAAATAGGTAGTTAATGAAGACGTTTACTTAGCGTCAACAGGCATTGTCAGCCGAGAGAAATGGTGCATTTTGTAGCGAATTTAGCAGCCGACCACATCGAGCGGTCGTCGTTCAAATGCCCATTCTGTCCCGAAATGGAATTGGTCAGCGAAGGCGATTTGATGGAGCACTTCGCCAACGCACATTCTTCAGAGCTACACACTGTGGGTTTTAATTGGTTGTACCGTGCTGAAAAGCATACAAATTCTGCCAAACAGTTTAAAAGGCTAACTAGCGTAAATAGGTGGTGGTGCACTATTGGCGATGCTCCATCCTCTTTTCTATTGCATAGTGCGACATCACTTCAGCTCATGGGTCGACCTAACACAGTGAGTACCAGGCCAGCCGCCAGCAATGGCACGTCAGACCAAGTTGAGGGACATTCTGCCACTATGAAAATCGACGTTTCGGACGTCGGTGGCGACGACTGTGGCATTAATGGATCCACAAACAACTCCGCTGGAGCGGCTGTCACTTCTGCAGCTGTCACCAGTGCAGATGCCATGGAGTCCTCCAACGTTGAAGGGAACAAGATGTTGCCTACTGCCACACAGAATGTAGTCGAAGGTGAGAAGCTACATATATCTATAGTAAGTGGTGCGATACCCGTATAGTTTCACAGTTTCTGAAGTGGACGTGTGTCACCGCTCTGAGTGACGTTGCCATCTCTACTTCAGGAACAGCTGCAGAGGAGGGCGACCAACTCGCTCCTACAGAGCACAATTCTGCGTTACGCCATATACCCTATTCGCAGAAAAGGATGTTCTGCATTCCGTGCAACAGATCTTTGAAAAGACAATACTCAACGGAACACGCGGCCAGCCATGTCGCGCAGGAGTGGGGTTTGTTCAGATGGAGATGCACTCTGTGCGCGAAGCAATGCACCGTCACGGGCGGTCTGAGGGCGCACCTCACTAGCCTCCATCCAAAAGGGCTGGATTTGGGGGTGGTGGGGGGGGGGGGGGGGGGATTACGGTGCGAATGATCGTAGCTACATACATGTAGGTATCTGTTGGAGAATCATTGCAGACAGTGTGAAATACCTACATACATTGTATGTCACACACAGCGCCAAGTTTTACTACTGATTGCTCAGTAAAGAACATTGATCGTCTAGTGTTTGGTTGCCTGCTCCCAGGTGTCTTAATTTGTGCCTAGTACCTACAGTAACCTACCATGGCAGTTGAGGCTGCAACGGTCATGTGTAGCATAGAGTTTTCCCAATGCAACTCCAAACCCAGCCCTTAGAGCTAGAGCAAAGCGGGGGCAACTACAAAATCTTCGCTGAAGAGCAGCAGTCCCGCGAGCTGCGCGACGCTGTCAAGCAAATGCGTCGCTTATTGTATGGCGGGAATTCAAATTGGGAGAAGAACACTCTGTCGGCAGTCAATCGCGGTCGCATAGCCAATAAACCGAAGAAGCCAAGCAACGTCAGGAAGGTCCAAGTGGTGAGAAGGCAACACTTTTTGGAGTATAAACACCCCTAAGCTGACCACCTGAGAGAGCCGATGGAAGCAGCAAAATCGTTAAGTCGAAGCAGCGCATTCAACAAAAGGCGTCTGGCCCAGCTGGACTGAATACTGTAAACCGAAATATGTTCGGACGGAGTTGGACGTCTCACTAGTTCTTATTCGAACATGAGAAAAGTCGAAGGATGCTGTCCGAATTGTCCAAACTTGTTTCATCCAACTTTTGCCGACGTAGAGTAACCTAAACGAAGTTTTAAAATCAGACTAACGGCACTTCAGCAGATTGCCCCTCTGCCCGATCACATACCAGAGCCTCGGAAGACGGACCCTCGACTTCTCTCCTTGCGAAGAGGACGGCTGTCCGGCAAGAGTGAGTTTATGGGAGAATCTGTATAACAAAAAAAAAGATTCTTTAAAAGTTGCAGTGAATCTGTAACGGGATGGTTTGGTGTGCGCTATGTACCGTATTGTTTCGCTTACCTTTCTGTGGAACTATTCCTGATTCAGCGGTGCGAAATCTTCGACCGTCGCGCATGGAAGAAACGCCAGAATCGCAGGACACCTCGAAACTGAACGAAACTATCTGAAGCTATTTCTCCAGGGCATTTCTAGTAGCATCGACGGCACTACAACCATTTTGACTACGTATAGCGGCGAATGGTGTAACATCGAATTTATAACTCCTGAAATGAATCAGCGTGCAAGGCAAGGTGTACTGTACGTACTGTACGTGTGTCGTATTGATGTCGTTCGAACTGAGAAGTCTTTCGCAAACTGAAAACGGCAAGCGATTGTGGCGGCCAACGATCGACAGAGTACGCCGTCTGACGCCCATGCGTCAGGTTGTTCGCAATGGGAGACCTACCGTTACCGTATTGTCGACAACTTCGATTCTATCGGTCCTAGTATATGTAGAGCGATAACCTTCTTTGGTCTACCCCGCTGTGCGATTGGCACAGTGGGGTAGACCAACCAGCGCCACTCCATCAAGTGTGTCTTCCTTGGCGATCAGATCGGGCCTCGTATGTACATGCCAGTGCGCAACTTGGATTCTGTGAACATTTGTAGTGGGAAGATTCGGCACTAAGACTAGACTATAGTCCATTCAAGAAAGGCGTGCACTGGGGGTTTTTCGAGTCTGCAGACTTTATGCTTTGGGAAACCCCAATGATTTATACATCGTTGGATACCCCTGTCGGAGTGTGTTGGCGCGGTGCGTGTTTGGCCATAATCACGCAACACGCGCCGGTTTGAGGCGCACATGAAAAATTCGAGGTTTTGCACAGAGTGGGCGATTTTGATAATTTTTACACCAGTTGTACCCCAAGGTGTCCTCATATCATATTTTAAATTTCAGCAAAATCGGTTGGCTGCGGCGTTAGTTATGGCCTGCCGCGTGCACCCTACTTTGGCCCAAAATGGCCAAACTCGCCGAAATCGGCCAAAGAGGGTACACTTTTTTAATAACTCAAGAGAGAAATGGTGAAATTCCTTTAAACTTTCTATGTGTAAACTAGAATCAATTGTCTACACAACGGAACCAACCCCATCTTATTCGGTTTCGACACTCTCGAATACGACTCAATCAAATAGACCCTACTTTTGGCCAAAACGACGCTTTTCGCCTGGATTGCAGATCGTGGCCGTCCAGCAGGCCGAAAAGCGTCGTTTCGGCCAAAAGTAGGGCCTCTTTGATTGAGTCGTATTCGAGAGTGTCGTAACCGAATTAGATGGGGTTTGTTCCATTGTGTAGACAATTGATCCTAGTTCACACAAAGAAAGTTTAAAGGGATTTCACCATTTCTCTCTTGAGTTATTAAAAAAGTGTACCCTCTTTGGCCGATTTCGGCGATTTTGGCCATTTTGGGCCAAAGTAGGGTACACGCGGCAGGCCATAACTAACGCCGCAGCCAACCGATTTTGCTGAAATTTGAAATATGATATGAGGACACCTTGGGGTACAACTGGTGTAAAAATTATCAAAATCGCCCACTCTGTGCAAAACCTCGAATTTTTCATGTGCGCCTCAAACCGGCGCGTGTTGCGTGATTATGGCGAAACACGCACAGCGCCAACACACTCCGACAGGGGTATCCAACGATGCTTAAATCAATTGGGTATCCCAAAGCACAAAGTCTGCAGACTCGAAAAACCACCCAGTGCACGCCTTTCTTGAATGGACTTTAGGAACCATTCAATTCGACAATGTCGGCATCGGGAAACGTGATCACGGACTAAACGTGGACGTGACACGCTGCAAGGATAGAAACACAGTGGTATCTACAGTATGGTTTCATTGCCTATTCTCAGAGTGGCCCTGCTGTGGCATCTGCTTCAACAGATGACATCTAGGATTCTCAGCGATCTTGATCATCGATCCACTTGGAAAAGGGGGCGGCCTGACTAATCAAGCTAAGCTTTAGCCTGCTTGGTACATACTACCTACCTACATACCACAAGAGGTTCAGAGTTCTCAAACTCTACCATTCGCTGATGCAATTCCAGGCCATGGATGTTGTCAACGTCAAGTGTACAGAGTGTCCAGAGACCATTCACAGTACAACTGAGCTGGAGGAGCACCTGACCACTGAGCATCTGGAGTGGTTCCCCTACGAGTGCAAGTACTGCTCCAAAGTTCGCCTGCCAACTGAAACTGCCCTCAAGGAACACTACGAGGAAGTGCATCCCAGCAGGAAGTTCATGGTTTGGTTCAATGCTACAGTTTGCAGTCCATTTTATGTGTCGCCTGTAACTGGGTAAACGAGCTTTTCAAGTTATGAACGCCGCCAAATGCTTCTCACCACAGCTGACGCCACTTTGCAGCACGTTCACATCTAATGCTTTCAGGTCATGTTCCATCCCAACCAGGAGAAAGTTCAGTGGCTGAAAGACAGGCTCAGCTCTGCCGCACCGGCGCGTCGACAGGTGGCGGAAGTTCCCAGTGGCATAAAAGTCGACATTGTGGACATTGAGAACGGTGAAGAGGACAAAGAGGTCACCGAGAAAGATGCGCCAGAAGGTGGCACGCCAAAGCCAGTAGAGAACGGAGGAGACGGTGGAGCCATGGTGGACTGTTCCCATGCCCATTCGCCCTCCCTTCCTGTCGAAGAAAGCGAGACTTCCAGCAGAGGTGATTCTCTTCGATTCGTCTGACTTTCGCGTGTCGGTTCTCACTCATGGTTTTCCTTTGCAGCCTGTGGCGGGCCGCTCTCGCCGCTGCAACGCCCTTCCACAGAAGGTGGTAGTGTGACACCAGCCAACGCCAAACCAGCAGAGCCTACAGGTAACTCCAAGAGCTTCTGTCGGGTCTGCAGGAAGGCTGTGAAATGGTCATCTCATGTGGAGAGCCACATGGCGCAACAATGGGACCTTTACAAGTATCGCTGCGGAGTCTGCGGCAGGAACTGCATTCAAATGGGGCACTTTAAGCAGCATATTACGAGACGCCACCCAAAAGGGGCTGGATCCGTGTAGCCAACCATTGGCTATTTAGAAACTTGTTTGTTTCTGTAGAAGTTCCTATTGCTAAATGCTTCTGATCGACACACTTCAGAGACGACTTCGAAAGTTTTGTCTCTGAAGTATTGTCATACTGTTACGTACTTTAAAACCTTGAACTGTGCTTAGATTATATTTTACAGTAAGTGTGGCACTCTTGCACGAATCCAACCCCAATAAGAGTTCGAATCGTGCCGGGGCCTCTACAAAACTTTCGTCATCGACCAACGCTCGTCAGAATTCAAGGAGTCGTACAAACGAATGTCTGCACTGCTGTTTGGCGGTGGGAAATCGTCTGAGAGCGCCTTACCCTGGCCAGTAGATGTAAACGAGTCACCGTCGTCGAAGCGGAAGTTATCGGACGATTTGGCTACGTGTGGCGCACCCATGCCGGCGAAGAGCGAGGTTAGCTACAAACGGACGAACCGACAAACTCGGCTTTTGTCTTGAAGGCAGCCACATGTGCACTATTGCCGCATAATGGAGCTGTGGTGATGTGATGTGATGGTGATGCGATTGTGGTGTGTGAATGTGAGGTCTTCTGTCCATATCTTATGTCCGTGAATGAAACCACTAGGTACCAAAATTGTTCAGAAACGCGATCGGAAGAGGCGGCACGTCCAAAGCAAGCGCTCAGTCCCAGTCCCGACGGGAGACGACGACGACAGCAGAACCAAAGGCGTGCATCCCAGCCACTTTTGCTGAAGCGACCCAAAGTACCGAGGATGTTGATGTGTCTCTTGAACGCGTGATGGAACTAATTCATCCTATTGTTGTGACACGCGTCGTCAAGACCGCACATTGCTGGGCTTTTAGGAAGAAATGGGGAAGTCAGAATGATGCCATATGCACATATGTACGTTGGCGTAGCAGCATCTCAGCATTAAGCTTGGGAGAGTCTGCCATAGCAGTAGGTGTTGCCTGGAGTTTCACGTCGTGCATGTCCTTACAGCTGAACTTGCACATATCGGCAGCATCTCACGGCAGAGGGTTTTGCACTGTATCTAGGTACTGACGAGAACTGAAGATCTGTGTGTCAACTCACTCCAGATTCACATCGAGCTTGCCAAGCCTACCCCTCCCCCCCCCCCCGCCCCCCATTGTGACAGATAATCGTCGTCGATTTGTAAACAAGCGTCAAGTTGCAACGCAGCAACATTTGCTGCATTAGTTTCAGGATGGAATCCCAAGTCATGCCATCTTACAAGTGCTCGGAATGTCCACACACCTTTCAGCATGAAATTGAGCTGGAAGAGCACCTGACAACGGATCATCTGGAGTGGTTCCCCTACGAGTGTAGGTGCTGTACCAAAGTGCGTCTGCCCACCGAGACCGCTCTCAAGGATCACTATGTGGAAATCCATCCAAGCAGGAAGTTTATGGTTGGTACTGGAGATAGCCGAAGTTTTTCTACATGCAGTGCAATTGCAGCAAACACAATTGTTCGTCCAACGTTTAGTGTACGTAGTGTTCTTATTCTAGGTTATTGTTACTCTCACACTAGACTTCAGAACCGATATGTTGGAAATCCATTGGCACCAACTGCCTTTAGGTGTGGTTCCATCCAAATCAAGAGAAGGCCAAGTGGCTAAAGGACCGACTTGGCTCTGCCGCAGGGGCGGCTGGGCATTCCCAAGAAGATGCGCAAGGCTCTGTCACTACGGTAGCTGCCCATACCCCAGAGCACAGGCATGGCTGCGCCACAGGAGTGGTAGCAAGTTTACAGGAGAACAACCACGGCTGTGCCACAGGAGCTGCTGACCATTCCCAACAAGAGAGGCATAGCACGGCGACAGGGGTGGCAGAAAACTTTCACGAGATCAGCCAGGGCCTTGCCATTGATGTTGCTGCAAACGCCCAAGAAGGCAGTCACGGCTGTGCCCAAAGGGTGTCTAATCGAGAGGACCGCCGTGGCTCAGTCACTGCGATGTCAGCCAGTTCCCATGAACACAGAGATGGCTCGGCCATAGGGGTTGCTGTCTTTCTTGGTAGTCATGATTCCTCCACAGGGGTGGCAGGCCATCTCCAGCAAGACAAACCGGATTCTGACAGAGGTGTGACTGCCCATTCTCAAGAAGACGGGCACAGCTCTACCACAGGAGCGACAGTAAATTCCCACACGGACAGGCATGGTTTTGCCTCAGGAGTAGCCAACCATTCCCCAGAGGATAGGCACGGCTCCGACCTCTGCGTGGTGGCCCAGGACCAACTTGACCCCGTCACGTGCGCGGCAGCCCATCTGCAAGCCAGTCCAGTCATCATAAAGATTGACCCGTCGACCGTGGAGGAGAAAGAGCCGCCTAGAAATTTTTCTGGAGAGAATTTCGTTTCCAATTTTGACAGTTTTGAAGACGAAGACGGAAGGGACCTCTCCTTCCCTCTCTTCCGTCGAGAGGGCAACATCCCGAATTGGCCAAGTCAGTTCACATTAATTATTGTTGATTATTCCGCCGTAAATGTATTTCTTTATCCTGTATCTTGTTTTGCAGCTCGCGGATCCGTTGCGCAGGCCAGTATTTCATCGCGTAAGGTTGACAACAGGAGGAGCCTCCGTCGGGCCTGCACACGGGTGGTTCAAAAGTGCACGCACGTGCACAGCCACATGGCCCGAGAATGGGGTCTGCACAGGTGGCAATTGCAGAGTCTGTGGCATGAGATGCGCCCGGCAAGGTGACTTCAAGAAACACGGCGACAAGTACCATCCAAAAGGGCTGGATTTGTGATTCGAGCATGGCGTGCGATTGCTCCCAAGGCTAGGCGGGGGGCGGGGGATTAGACCGACATTTGGGGGAGGGGGTAACAAGAACAAGAATCTCGTTCTTGGAGGTCTCCAAAAGATAGCCAAAAATGCCTAAAAATTGCCTATAAACTGCCAAAACGCATATTTTTGCTGAATATTGAAGCGAATTGTACTAAAATGACTCAAATTGCGCAAAAATAGTGCCGCAGGCGAAAATTTGTTGCTAATTTTAAATCGATTTTTAGGAAATTTCCTGACTTTTACTGATTTTGGGAAGGGGGGGGGGGGGGAGCTGGAATCTCGGCTGGGGTGGGGGGGGGGGGGGGGGGGGTAACAAAAAATTCGCTCTTGTGTTCCGTTGGTATAGGTGGGGAGGGGGGGGGGGGGGGGTGTAACCCCCCCCCCCCCCCCAATCGCACCTACATTGTATGGCATGGCGTTTTGTTGAGCAGTGGGGATGGGATGATCCATTTCCGCCGACCCCTAGCGCTTCACCCACCCCTGGGCCCTGAGAAGAAAGCAGTACTATTCCTTAACTCGGAAAAGTAAATCTGTTTAAATCACCTCTGCGCCGTACTGAGTTTGCCAATTGATGGACACATTTGCCTAAATTTGAGTGAATCCAATTCGGTATTTTGGCATAATTTTCCTTACTTCCGGAGCCCCCCTCCCCCCCTCACTGCCCTCTCCCCCTATGTGACAACCATGCACGAATCCAGCCCCAATGAGAGATGGCCGCATGCGGCGGCAAATACAAAAGCTTGTACGAAGACCAGCTCAGTACACCTGAATACCAAGACGGACGCAATCTAATGCTCCAGCTGCTCTTTGGTGACGACGGCGACGATGAAGAAATGACAGGGCGTCGAATGCCTTCACCGATCAAGCAGGGCTCGAGGTCGTGGTGGCGAGACAAGCGTTTGCCCAACCATCCACTCGGCTTCACCAAACAGAGGAGGGTTGAGGTATGTACGTAAAGCAGACTTTCAAGCATTGCTCTGCTTACAGAGTAGACTACACAACGCAACTATAATATAGAAAGATCGTCTGTGACTGGTTCAGAGGGTCCACGAACCGTCGAGACAGAAGGAAGACAAGAAACACCAACTGCAACCCAGAATGGGACGGCTGCTGAACGATCAAAGGTCCGTGTCTCCGCAGATGGACTCTTTCGAAGAAACCATGGAATGCGACCGTCAAGATATTGAAGTCTCTATTTGATTGTGTCGCGTCATGAAACCTTCGCTTGCTTCGTTTGTTACTGAACGAATGGCTTACAAGTGTTGTATCCGCAATAGTGCTTGCTCTTAGTACTGACGAATAGCTCCGGAATGACAGTTGTCGATTCGGCCTGCCCTAGTGCATTGTCAGTCATACACTTTCCGACCCGTGCACTCGCACTTACTTGCAGTGCGCAGCACTTGGCGTTGGCAATCATGCATTTTGTAAACGTCTGGTACAGTGAAATTGTTTCAACAAATTTTGGATGTTGCATGAGATGGCAATCATTGCGATTTGCATCACGTTGTTTGATAAAGGGTTGACATTGAGCTTGCGAATGCGGCAGCATGGCCTAGTCTCATCAGTTACAGACTGATGTCGTGGTCGATTGCTGTGTGTGCGGGTGGAGGCTTAATCCACCGCCTATCAAGCACGGTTGGTGGCCTTGCTACACATCTCCAAGCTTGCAGCTTCACTTCTTTGTATCACTTCAAACGAGCAGGCTGTAGCCGTTCGAAAGCCTCGCGGCAAAAGTGTAGAGCCGTTCAACTACTGCGGGGACTTCAAGGAAGTCATGTCTACTCTGAAGTGTGCCGAATGCTCAGAGACCTTTCACACTAATGTTGAGCTTGAGGAGCACCTGACCACTGAACATCTGGAGTGGTTCCCATATGAGTGCAGATACTGCTCCAAGGTGCGCCTACCCACTGAGACCGCACTCACGGACCACTATGAAGAAATCCACCCCAAGAGGAAGTTCATGGTACGTTCAGCAATTTATGCACAACCAGACGCAAACCTTCTGTCATCCAGCCTGTAGAATGGCTCATTCAGGTGATGTTCCATCCAAACCAGGAGAAACACCAGTGGCTGAAGGAGAGGCTGCGCTCTGCGGAGGAGGCAGAGCAAATTCAGCCAGGCATAGGTGTAGACTGGGAGGGAATTTCCATAAAAGTTCCGCTTGAGGAGAGCACTCCTTCTGGAGACAGAAACGACAGACGGGAAGCGGCCGGGAGCGTGGAGGGGCGCATCGAAGGCGGCGTTTCTCAGTCGCCTGTCGTTAGGGACGAAAGCTGGAGCGCCATCCCGCAAGGTTACATGGCCTGCAGTGCATTGCATGTACGCCACTCAAGAAGGTGACATACAGATGTAACGTGAACATGGCCAGTCGTTCTCGAGAGCTTAGGGTACTAAGGTAACTAACGTTTCTGAGCCATTGCTACTTTCCAATCGTCTACCGTATTTGCTTTCAGTCGATCACCCGATCAAAACTGAGCCGACCAAAGCCACTATCAAAGTCAAGTCTGTCGGCGGGCGTCGCAGAGCCGAAGCTTCTAAGAAGATGCAGAAGAAACCCAACCCACGGCTGCACGTCAAGCGCTTCTGTCGCGTCTGCAAGCGGACCGTTCGGAAATCCAGTCACGCTGAATGCCACATGGCGGCCGAGTGGGACGTCTACAGGTCTGCCTGTCTTAGATTCTCTGGAGTTATCTTCTGTTCCACCGTTGTCACCAATTGTGTACTATGTACTTCCTCGCTACCAATTCAGGTTGCGCTGCGCCGTCTGCACCAAGAACTGGACTCAGTGGAGTAATCTCAGGGAGCACATAAAGCAGTGCCATCCACAAGGGGCTGGATTCATGGGAATACCTCATAACGCTAATAAACGTCACCCCAATAACTTTCTGACTGTTTGGGGGGGGGGTGGGTGGCCACTGGGCATACGTGTAGCCGCCAACCGGGAAGGGGGGGGGCAGTATGCGGTCCCCTCGAGGGGGGGGGGGGGGGTGGTCTAGGGCATTGCCTTTTTGCCTAAAATTGCCTAAATTGAGCGCATTGTTGCAATTACGAGCCAATTTGGTTCTCCATTCAAAACTGTCAGCGATCTGCCTGGTTGGCGCCTGGCGGTAATCTGCCCATCTGTCTCAATCACGAATCCAGCCCCCTCAGAGCTCAAGTCTTGTGGCGGCAATTGCAAGAGTCTGACGGTTGACCAACGACCGCCAGACTTCAAAGAGTCCCTCCAGCGAATGTGCGACTTGCTGTTTGGCGATGGAAAAGTGGCAGCAGGCAAGAGTATGCCAGCGCCGATTTATGTGGGCGGGCAGCAACAAAGAATGAGACGATTGCGCACTCTTACGGACGGGAACGCCAAAACGCGCAAAGGGAAAGGTACATAAGTCGCCAAAGATTTGCAGCCAAGCGATCCCACGCTACATTTCTTTGCAGGACCATGAAAAGCTGATGGATCTCCGCAAGACAATTCCGTGCTCTCTGTGCGGCAAGGATGGCTTCAGTTTGAACGTGAGACCTTCTGTTTTGCTGCCATCTTCGGATTTGCTGCGCCCGTTCCATGCATTGATTGAATGGCATGCATAATGGCCATTTTGGCAGATAAACTCGACTACAGTATTCATTGTAACCAATCAATTCTTACCTGCGATGATTGCAAAAGTTTTAGAGTCGGGAGGTGATGAAGCGCCATGTGGAAAGTGAGCACAACGTGCTCACCGCGAGCGACAAGTGGCTGGGGATGTGCTTCCCGGCTGCCATTCCTGAGGAAAACAAGAAATCAACAGAATAGTCAATCTGCGATTGGGAATTGAAACCGTTTTCGTGAACAAACCCAAAATATGCACATTCAGTATGGATTCTGTTAAGCTAAGTAAGATACTGTGATGTGTGAAGTGGGATTGCGGCATGTTTGCAATCGGCATGGCCCTCTCAGCAATTTGGTTTGTCGTTGAGCGTAAAGGGCGCGTTCACTGCCTATGTACCTCGGGCGTGAAGTGAGTCAAACGCGATTGGTCTCACGGCGCGAGCGCCTTCGACGCACTCAGGGTTACGGTATAAACGGTCATTTGCATGCTAAGCACTGGACGCTTAAATCGTACTTCGAGTCTTTGTGAAACATGTAAGAATCGCAAGCTGAAAGAAAACTACCGTCTACCCTACTAAGTCAAGACGCCCGCGAGGTCTGGCCTACGGTCTACTTCCACACGTGGTAGTGGTTCCCACCGCTTGTCTGCCCCAAACCAAGATTTTGACAAGCCAGTTGGTTAGTGGGCCACCTAGGACCTACCTACATACTTGCTGCTTTGATACAGCGTACATATAGTAGACGATTTCTGCTCAAAGCCTCGCAGCAAACGCGTGCGGTCACTCTACATATCTGTGGAAGTCTCAAGCCATGTCTGCCGATCTCTTGTGTGGCGAATGCTCGGAGGCTTTTCACACTAAAGCTGAGCTGGAGGAGCACCTGACCACTGAGCATCTGGAGTGGTTCCCCTACGAGTGCAAGTACTGCTCCAAAGTACGCCTGCCCACTGAGACGGCTCTCAGGGAACACTATGGGGAAATTCATCCTAAGAGAAAGTTCATGGTTGGTTCAGTGCCTTGTGAAACGGATATCTGCAATTAGTTTCGCATTGCTTCTACAGGTGATGTTCCATCCAAATGAAGCAAAACAACAGTGGCTAACGGATAAAATCCACTCGGCAGAGGAAGCAGCACACATCCAACCAGGCATCAATGCGAAGGACGACTGTGAGGGAATCAGCATCAAGTTTCCGTTCGATGACAGCGTGCCAACGCCCACAGAAGATGGACATGGCCATGGGGAAGGGGAAATGGGAGGATTTGAAGGTTGTATCGAAAGCGTCGTGGCGCAGTTGTCTGGAGATGACAGCGGGAGCGTCAATCCCCAAGGTTGGTTTCCCCCAGTCACATTACTGCTCCAAAAATCGTCTTATGATCTGCCAATATTTTCGCTTGCGGCACTACTTTGGAGCGTTTTCACTCATTTTGGGTCTTTATGCGTCTAAATCAAGCCAGATAAGTCAGCTTTGGCACTCTTTTGGCATTTCTGTATTTTGTTCGGAAAGCGTCAAGTGCTCGATTCAAGTTCTTGTTTCAACAGTCCCCCCTCCCCCCCTCCAAATCCGACCCGATCCCCCCCCCCTCCCAAACCTGGCGAATGAATGATTTCTTCATTTCAGTCCACGAGTCGACCCACAACCAATGCACCGAAGGGCGAGGCACATCCAAAGCAAGCAGTCACAGAGCTACAACCTCCAACTATAGGAACAAACAGAAGCAGCAGAAGCGTAGGAAGACGACCAAGATGCAGGGCAAGGGTTTCTGCCGGGCCTGCAGGAGGGTCGTTCGGAGGAACATCCACGCGGAGAGTCACATGGCCCGAGAATGGGCCCTGCACAGGTGGCGCTGCGCCGTCTGCGACAAGAACTGGACTCAGTGGAGCAATCTCAGGGAGCACATCAGGCAGTGTCATCCACAAGGGGGCTGGATTCGTGCCTTCATTTATGGAAGTCATTCAATCAATTGTTGGTCGCCACTGCTGCCGATCGGCAGTAGAACCACCATTCCACTATTTGGTCTTATCAGTTATCACTTGGTGCCTTTGAGACTCTTTTGCAGAACCTCTTTAAGGTCTATGTAAGCTAAAGAATTCAAGTGTCGCATGCCTACATCTGTCCAATGCACGTTTTGCCCGTAAACGTCCAATGGTGTTGATACTGAGACCTTCTCGACTGTTTTGCGATAAGTACGCTATTCTATCACGAATCCAGCCCCGATCAGAGCTCAAGTCGTGTGGCGCCGATCACAAGAGTTTGGCAGTTGACCAGCGGGCCCCCAACTTCAAAGAGTCCTTCCAGCAGATGTGCGACCTGCTGTTTGGCGATGGAAAGTCGACAGGCAAAATGCCAGCGCCCATTTATGCGGGCGAGCCGCTGTCGCCGAGCAGGAGGAGACGATTGAGTACTCTCACAGGCGGCGACGGCAAACGGGCAAAGGGAACGGTAAAATGCAAAAAGTTTTAAAACAGCCAACAAGCTGTTTTAAAAAAGTTGAGTTGGCCAAGTTTCAGCCCAGTCTGTTGCAGCGTACCTGAGTTACGGAGTCCCTCATGGGGGGAGTAGCACTCTCACATGAGACATACTTTAGCCTTATTCACTCCCTCAGTGTCCTGCTTACCAATCCAATCATTATTCTATCAAACTTGGCCGTACTGCATGTCGATATGCTGGCATTTCGAGGATTTACTGCCTGCCAATCGATACTGGCATTTCTACAATATCCTATAGCACTGATATGACTTTGCGCAGCCATTGGCTGGAAACCCCTTGATATTTCTCATCTGGAAGAGTTTGACCACTGTCCTACCTGCGGGCCCACCCAAATCACCAGCGTGCCAAGTTTCAGCCCAGTCTGTTAAAGCGTCCCTGAGTTAGAGAGTCCCTCATGGGGGAGTAGACCCCTCAAGTGAGACATACTGGACTGACGATTGGACCCTCTGAGGGGGACCTTTGAAGGGGTGGGAGGAATTTGATCATTTTCGTACCTGCGGGCCCACCCAAATCACCAACATGCCAAGTTTCAGCCCAGTCTGTTGCAGCGTCCCTGAGTTACAGAGTCCCTCATGGGGGAGTAGAGCCCTCAAGTGAGACATGCTGGACTGACGATTAGACCCTCTGAGGGGGAACTTTGAAGGTATGGGAGGAATTTGACCATTGTCCCACCTGTGGGCCCACCAATTTGACCATTGTCCTACCTCGGCACAGCCATTGGTTGGAAACCCCCTTGATATTTCTCATCTAGAAGAATTTGACCACTGTCCTACCTGCAGGGCCACCCAAATCACCAACATGGCAAGTTTCAGCCCAGTCTGTTGCAGCGTCCCTGAGTTAGAGAGTCCCCCTTGGTGGAGTAGCACTCTCACGTGAGACATACTTTTGCCTTATTCACTCCCTCAGTGCCCTGCTTACAAATCCAATCATTATTCTATCAAACTTGCATAGATGCAGCATATATTTGGGGATAGCAAGCGTTCCCTACAATATGTCAATGCAAGGTAAAGCTCGAACTGTAAAGCAAGTCATGTTAGTGTGTGTGTGTGTGTGTGTGTGTGTGTGTGTGTGTGTGTGTGTGTGTGTGTGTGTGTGTGTGTGTGTGTGTGTGTGTGTGTGTGTGTGTGTGCGTGTGCGTGTGCGTGTGCGTGTGCGTGTGCGTGTGCGTGTGCGTGTGCGTGTGCGTGTGCGTGTGCGTGTGCGTGTGCGTGTGCGTGTGCGTGCGCGTGCGCGTGCGCGTGCGCGTGCGCGTGCGCGTGCGCGTGCGCGTGCGCGTGCGCGTGCGCGTGCGCGTGCGCGTGCGCGTGCGCGTGCGCGTGCGCGTGCGCGTGCGCGTGCGCGTGCGCGTGCGCGTGCGCGTGCGCGTGCGCGTGCGCGTGCGCGTGAGCGTGCGCGTGCGCTTGCGAGTGCGCGTGCGCGTTAGCGTGCGCGTGCGCGTGCGCGTGCGCGTGCGCGTGCGCGTGCGCGTGCGCGTGCGCGTGCGCGCGCGCGCGCGCGCGCGTGTGTGTGTGTGTGTGTGTGTGTGTGTGTGTGTGTGTGTGTGTGTGTGTGTGTGTGTGTGTGTGTGTGTGTGTGTGTGTGTGTGTGTGTGTGTGTGTGTGTGTGTGTGTGTGTGTGTGTGTGTGTGTGTGTGTGTGTGTGTGTGTGTGTGTGTGTGTGTGTGTGTGTGTTGTTCCGTCGCACCGAAGTAAGATAAGTGGCATATGAGGTCAAGTAGAGTCAAGGCCGCCCAGTACGAATCCGGTGTCCGTTTCTGTTGTTAATTTCGCATTTTTAAGATATTTGAAATAAAAATTCAAAAATGTCGAAGAGCGACTATTTCGTCTGATGAGCTGGCGGCGAAATTTCTTCAGAAATGGAAAGAGTATAGACCGCGGATAATTTGTAACACAAAAGAAATTTTTTGTAAATGTGGAATTTAGTAGAAATACACCATTGTTTGTCAAAATTTCATAGATTGACAAAAATAGAACGTCATTTGTTGACGAATGTGAATGCAGAAATGGTAAGGCCGTATGTCAACAAGAATTTGTGACATAGTTTTACAGTTTTAATAAATCACAATTTTGAGACATTTAGAATTAAAATTAAGTAATGCCAAAATCGACATTTTCGTCTGATGGGATAGCGGCAAAATTTCTTCAGAAATGGATGGGGCTTAGACCGTGGATAATTTTACACAAAAGAACTAAGTAGTAGTAGAAGAAGTAACACAAAAGAATAATTTTTCAAATGTTACAATTGATAAAAATACGCGATTATTTGTCCGAATTCCTTAAAATGACAAAAATTGAATGTCAGTTATTGACGAATGTGAACGCAAAAATGGTAAGGCCGTATGCTAATAAGAATTTGTGACATAGCTTCACAGTTTCAATAAATTGCAATTTCGAAAAATATAGAAGTAAATATTTAACAAGGGAAACGTGCAGGAGAGCCTGCAGTGAAGCACTCCGACCCGAACGGGAGAAAGCAGACCGCCACTCACTTATCTTGAGAAATAAGGCCGATTTCCGCCCAAAGGTTCTCCACAAATTCCGCCCGCGCGCGAGTTTCAGAGTACGCGTATTCCCTCCCGGCGCGCAGCAGAACTCCACCGAAATCCTGTAGACCAGGCCGAATTGAGTCCAAAATGCGCCATTTCGCTTCGATTCAACCAGTAGCCGGCAGCTAAGATTCGGGGCTGCGCCAATCGCAGACTCGCCTTGCCATTTTGGACGGGAAGAATTGACAGTTCATGCGCAAATGCTCACTTTACCACGCCGCCTTTCCACATTGCATTTCCTTCATTCAGAAGTTTGAATGCGCGCGCAAATTTAAGTTGCAAATAGTTTGAGGAGAGTACAGTAAAAGTTGCATTCTAATTTGAATTTCGGCATTAGGAAAGTGGCTGTTTGATGGCAAAATCGACACAAAATGGAGAAACCAATAGCCAATTCGCGTTCCTCGCCGCGAAATACCCTAGAATCGACACTTCAACCGTACAATTACCACACTTTCAGTTTCGTCGACGTAGGGCTTCGGTAGGTCGAAAATCGTCAAAAACTCGCGAATTTTGATCCGAAACGCGAAAACAATGCCAGATTCGGCATCAGCGACCTCGAAAGCACCGGGATCGACTCCAACATTGATTTTGACCGCCCACGTGGAAATTCGAATTTTGGCCGCGGCCGGGGTACGGTAGCCGAAAAATATTTTTAAAAATTGATCCTGGACCAGTTTTCAACGGGGAATCGCGTGGTGCAGTCCATTTGGCCACAAATCATCGCAATCGAGCGCTAAAACGGCCGAAAGTCAAAAATTGGAATTTTCGACTTCCGACGGGGACCCGTTGCCACCGCAGAACTCACGATTTCCGCACCGGATTCATGCGATTTTGGTCTTAAACGAAAGAGAACATGATAATCTTGCCGATTTGAGATATCTGGCCCGATCCAACAACTTCCTGATTAGCTACGATTTTTTAAAGGCAAATTTTTGTCAAAAAAACACTTTCGGCTACCGTAACCCGAGAACGCGTCGACCGATTGGCTCGGGATTTTTTTTTCCGCAGAAGCTCTCGTATAGGGCTATAACATATCCAAAGGGCGTCAAAATCGACCGACTATTCCAGAAATTCCAGCTGGGTGAACACCCTCCCAGTAAGTAAATTTTTTAATTTTTAAATTTTTCTCGAAATTTTCCCACTACGCAAAAAAATGAAGGTCCGTCCACACCTACTATCCCTCGAGAGCTATCGATTAAAAAAACCCCGTCCAAATCGGATAAACCACGCGCGAGAAATCTTGGGGCAAAAAAGTTAGTCGGTGTCAGCTCCACTATAGCACTCCGCCCCTTTTGGGGTCGGAGTGCTAAAAATGTCCAAATTGTCATTTTTTCGCCCGGCCTCAGCCGGGCGAACCCTATCAAGAGCTCTGCGTGCGTACGTACGTACGTACGTACGTACGTACGTGCGTACGTGCGTACGTGGGTCACGCTCGCTTCGGGCTTAATAACTCGCTCGTCCGACGTCGTAGGGTGGAGTTTGAGACATCGTCGAGTAGCCTGCGGACTCCTCTAGCCATCTGAGTAGTCGAAACCAAAATAAGTTTTCAAAATCGCGCGCTACAGTATCTCAAAGTGGGGTCCATTTTAAGACAAAACTTGTCCGAACCTAGTCAAATCGCACATGAAAATGAAGCGCTCGAGCTCCTGAGCACGAATTCGACAACTGAAAGTTTCAAAAGTTTAAGCAGAGCGCTACAGTAACCAAAACGCGTCAGAAAGTGGTAATTTTGGCATAGTCGCAGGCTCTATAACTCGCTCGCCTGACGTCGTAGGAAGGAGTTTGAGACATCGTCGAGTAGCCCGCGGACTCCTCTAGCTTCTAAGTAGTCGAAACTAAAACAAGTTTTCAAATTCGAGCGCTACATTATCCCAAAGTGGGGTCCATTTTAAGACAAAAGTTGACCGAATTTGGTCAAATCGCATATCAAAATGAAGCGCTCGAGCTTCTGAGCACGAATCTAACAACAACAAGTCTCTTTTAAAAAGCGGAGTAGGTTTGAGCTTTGTACTTGTACTGAGCCTGTAGCGAGGCGCCTTTCGATTTCGTGTAACCACTCGACTCTCCTCACGACCATACTTAATAGAGTGGTCTTGCTACGCAACATTGGAATCGCCCGGGTTTAATTCTTTTGAGTAAGAAAATGTGATTCTGGTTGTATTCCAATGCGTGATTTGCCGACTTAAGGACTAACACTAACCTAGTTTTGATACAATGTAAGGAAGCTGTTGCAGCTGGAGTTCATAATGCTAGCTGTGCTAGCTGTGTAAGATGTCCCCTGCTCTAACTGACTTAAAAAATGAAAATCTTCATAACAAATGCAGGTAGCACGAACAGCAGTATTAGTACACATATAACACTTTGCTTGGCAGTTATCACGTTACCTAAACTGACACAAAGAAAGAAATCGAGAAGGAATGTATCATTCAGATTAGGCCGCCGCTTGAAGTTGGTCGCCAGAGTCCATGAGTTGGTTGGCCAAGTGATGACGTTGAGCGAGTTGCCATGACAGAATCCCTGTAAGAGAGTAGTGGAGTCTACATAATGTATTAGTATTGATGATTAATTTGTTTGAAACTGTTTGAGTGGTACATTAGAATTGAGTTGTCAAAATTAGGTTAATTAAATTACCTACTTTAATCAAGCTGTGTTGTTTGAGCCATAAAATGATTTCATAGTGGGATTCACCTTGAATAGTCTGTTGACAAGCATGGGGCAGCCTGCTAAACCAGCAGTGGCAAAGAAGATCCCACTGGATGGTCCAAACAGAGCGATGAAAAACCTTGCCATCCTGGAAATTTTGGTGTCAGGTTTTCAGTACAAACGCAAGCTAAACGAAAAAAGCAAACATAAAACCAATGCTGAGACACTGAAAGAAGCTCACTGTCTACCTTGCCGAAGTGAGCACTTCGTTGTCCAACTGACAGCAGCAATGGCATAGACTTTTCTAACTTCAGCCCGCGCCCTGCCAGTTGGCCCTGAAGAGTCGACAAGTATTGTTGTTTAACAAAAAAGGTAAGCAAGCAACCGCACAAACCCTTTCTATTGGGGTTTTGAAGCATGCCGATGGCAATAGCAATGACTTCAGGCTATGTATGAGGTCAGCCTGTGCCTTGCCATCAGCTGGGACAGATCCTTAAGGAAAAAGTTGGGTCTAACAAGTAGATGACTTGATTGTAGTAGATCACATATAAATGACTTACAGGAAGCATCTGTCCCTTTTCTGCTGTGTCTCTCGTGACCTCCATAATAGAGCACGAGGGGACAGCTCACTCCAGCTGGTGTTCTCCACATAACCTGAAAAGCAGTAGAAGTCACTTTTTTGTTGTACTACAATGCAATAAATAGATAAACACTTACTTCAACCGCATATTCCTAATGAAGGCAGACTGCCGCAGCAACTCAACTGGTCTATAAGATGAGCATTCTAGCTAATGTCAAGCTTTTCTCACACATGCTTGCCCATTAAATACAGCGACCAGCGTCACTTCTAAGGAAAATTCTCTGTTACATAGTCAACATTCACACATAACAAGAACAGCGTTGTTCTGTAACATTCATATCAATTCATTCTAATCTTCTACTTTTTTTAAGCTCACCCATCAGTCAAAAATCTTTGTCACCTTGTAATTCTTGAGCTTTTTCTTCAATTCTCCATACACACGCTTCACTCTAATGTAGAAA